>CM062818.1:68167329-68412548 GCA_031772625.1 Pinus tabuliformis
TTCACCCCTTATCCCTTAACTTTACCTCCATGACTTTACATTATAACACAAACCCTAAAATCATTAAACCTGTTGCATAAAATCATCTATAATTAAATAGTTTTCATAATCACTATTTCAACATACTTCATAAAGTTAAATTTAATAACTTTAATTATCTTAATAAAGCTTACTTACCAAATAAATTAAATAAACACAAATCATTAATAATAATAAATTTTAATAAACTAATATTAATATATATATATATATATATATAGATATTTTGCATAATAGTGTATTTATATTAATTAACTAATAAATTAAATAAACACATATCTTTAAAATCAAAAAATTTAATAAACTATAAGCATAACCTAATATAAATAAAACTTACTTACCAAATAAATCAAATAAACACAAATCATTAATAATCACAAATTTTAAATAAACTAAAAAAAATAAAAAAAAATCATTACCCATACTGCCGGCCAGCATACGCTTCCATCCCAACCCTAGTTGTACCTATTAAAACCTATTGAGTTCTGACGTATTCAATTATCGATCTAATTCCTGATGATGAACCATGGAGGTTGGTTTGAAATGTAGAATACAACAAAACCTAAATGTGATGACTCCGGAAGACAACAATACACAAAATATAAATACTTTGAAATATTACATCCTTATGAAGTTAAAAGTTGATAATTGAAACTATGATGAAATGATTAATAAGAGGAAGTTGAAATGTTAAAATGTTGTAAACATTACATAATAAAATAGCATAAATGGATTTCATCACAAGCACCAAACTAATGAATATTCATTGACCCTATGGTTTAAATCATGACATTGAAAATATGTGTTTGGAAGTCAATACACATTGCAAGATATTTAAACACTCCAACTCAACTTATATGAAGGTATATTGACATGTATACAAATCCTTTTATGATTATAAAGTTGAAAAATAAAGATTGTAAGAGCTAAATCTTGTAATCAACGTCGAGTCACATTCTAGTAAATTCTAAAATTAATTAAATGGATTGAGGAATTCTACTTGCATAAAATATAAACATAGTTAGACTATGTATTTAGTGAAAATTTATTAACTTAATACATTATTCCACCAAGCTTGACACTAAAGTTTCTTTCACTCTTTTTATTAGGCAAGGTTACCACTATAACACCAAGAGTAAATCCAATAGCCCATAATCCAAATTAAGAATTTATGACTTAGCAAGAGCTGAGACTCCACGAGGGTGGGGGCGCCTACTCCTTGAGCCTTATCACAATGGGCCAAATATGTCCCCATGGGCTTTGAAACTAGATGGAGTGGATAATCTCCCATTATCCTCACCACCCCGTCATCCCATGAGAAAAAGTACAACTCTTAAACTCACACCTTAAGAGAAGCTTCACACTAATTCCTTGACTCTTTTATTACACAAGTATCTCTTAAACTTACCCCTTAATTCTGTTCTAAAAAACAAATCAAAAGATCATAAAACAACGAGCGAGTACCACATTTATCTCCAAGTATTTAAAATCTACCAACCATATGGATTCAAAATTTCCTTTTCATGTACCTTAATGTTGGCATCATCACAAACTCAACTTGTAATGTAATCAGGAAAATGCAATTTTTGTGAGTTATACGAACTTTATCATATTTATCAATAAAAAATTCCAGTTGAATTTGAGTAGAGCATATACTAATACCTTATGATTTTAATACTAATTTTAAGAGAGTATACCTTATGACTTTTAGGCCGATAGGCATTCCTTTTGAATTAGGTCACCTCACATTTTTGTCTACCTTTTTGTTGTGCTAGTGACATTTTTCTACTGCTAAAATTAGTTAAGTTATGTAGATTTTACGAATTTAATTGCACTTTATTGTGAGACACGATATTGGGAAAACAAATTTGTCTTTGCGTTTGTGAGGCTGGTGTTGGGAGAATGTATCAATTGTGATATTTTGTGAGAAAACAGAAATACAGTTGTGATATTTGGCAAGAGAACAAGTAACAGGGATTGTATTCAGTAGTGTCCATAATGACTGTAGCATTACCTTTATTAGTCTTGAGAATTTTCATGTTAGGAATCTTTCTAAGTTTCTTAAGGGTTGCTTCTTCATCTCTGGTAATATTTATTTTTGGTACATTTTCCCTTCTTATTAGCATAGTACATTCTTATTTGATTACCTAAGCAGTATCTATAGGTATATTTTTGACAGCTAGTTCCATATTGCAGATTAACTCTTCAAAAAGAAGCTAGATATTGTACTCCAATACGCTGCAGGTGGTATCATATAAATTCTTCCTTGATAGATTAACAATATTTGACTTTGATCCATCGTCATTTTTCCTCCTGTGTTGTTTTAGTTTGAATCTCTCAAACTTCCTATTTTTATTTTTATTTTTGGTATCCTCGAGTGCCTTGTCACATCTTTGAGCCATCGCTGCATCCACTCCATTCTACAGATCTACACATATTTCATTTGCTAATTTCAAGTGAAGCTTACAAATTTTATACGACTATTGAAGGTTGAGCCAACTTCTTCTTATTTATTCACATATTAAGGACAATATCAATGCTAAGAACCTTGTTATGTTTCTTTGGATTAAATATGTGTTTCCTTCCATCTTGCATGTGACCCCCCATGCGACGTTTTGGGGATTTGATGAAACCCTGATCCATAAATATAGATACAAGTTTCCACAACGAGAGTTCACTGGTAACATGTCACAGCTAGGGTTTTATGTCTCAATAATTTATTTTTTAAAGAAAAAACCTAGCCCATCCTTAATTGATATTGATATTCCTTTTTGCTTTATGCAGGTTTTGTTATTGAGGTAACTAAAATCCTTCTCTTCTTTGGGTCAACCTGAGGAACAACTCTTTTCTTTTGGGTTTCATGGAACCATGTTGGCCTCAGAGTAGAGAATACCACAAATTTGGGTGTTTCTGCCCTAAACAATCGTAAATTATTCCTACTTTGATGCTTTAATATAAATCTGGTTGTTGTTCCATCTTTGATCTTGGAATAATCTCAATCGGTGTGTCCCTGAAGGCTAAGGGCCTAGCCCTGGTGGAACACTTGCTCCTGTACCATTATCTTTAATTCATGCATGGTTTTCATTATCACCTTTGTTCGTTAATCTGATGTGTTTTGTCATTTTACATCACGGTTATGTTATATTTGATTTATGTTCGACTAAGTAATATTGTTCTCTGTGACAAGAATGTCGTATTATTCATTCTAACTTTGTAACACATTGTTGTTCCTTTAATCATTGATATAACATTGCTGGTCCTTACAGAATGCCATTGTTGTTCAATTGTAGAGTAACCGTGTTTTAACATTCATAAGTTGGTATTACTATATTCATCTATGGTTTACACTTAATCGCGATTGTTGTTCAACTCACATTGCTATTCCATTATGAATTACAATCGTTATTCTTTGTAACTGAGATTGATATTTGTGGTATCGAAGTCAGATTACTGTTTCTCTCAATATTAAAGTGTGTTGTATGTGTTCTTTATTTTGGTTCATTGTACATTTACATTTGGATCTAAGTGTTGTTCAATATTTCATTGCTAATCAATTTCCGTTCTATTTCTGTTTGTTGTCCGATTTATTCTTAGAGTAAAGATTTCTATTTGATTTCTGTAGGATACGATTGCCGCACCTATTTCTGTAGATTAAGGTTTTGCTATTTATAAGAACTAGTTGTTGTTCCATTTCCTAGTTTCTGTTCCATTTCCTGTTATTTGCGTTATCATTGCTTTGGTGTGCAGAACGATCTGAAACTGTAGTGAGCATTGACATTTGTTGTCTACTTCCCAGGTTGATGATTGGTTCCTTGATTATCTTTAGTTACATCAATTTACAGAGGGATGAGTTACTGTTACTGTACCCTTGACTAATAATTTGCTTAGTTTTTTGAATGCATGATTTAAGTCTTAAAGTGCTTTGCTGTAAGTAGATCTTGTTTTAAGCATCCGCTTACTCTTGTATTCTGAGAACTATACTACTAGCATTACTCTGACAAATGACTGCCTCAAACTGAGTACACTCTTTGAGATAACAAATCGTTCCTGGATTGATAAGTTAATGTGAGGTAGAGAGAGGTGAAAAAGACCCTTTTTACTGCTCGACATTTTGGCGCCATTGCGGGGGAAGGGTGTAGCCATTTGTTTCTTTTCCATAGTAGTGTAAGAACTTGTTAGGAAAGAATTGGGTTTTAGAAACGAAAGGTAAGAACCTACGTGTAGAGTATGTAATAGCCCTACTCCCCTGCCCGCTTTCCTACAGATTTGTTGTTGTTTTGTTTGGGTAGAACTTAAAAGTTGATTTGTGTGCATGACTAAGTAGAAAAATCATTAAAAGAATCCCAAACCTCTACCCAAGCCTGATAAATCTAAGGGGTCAGTGACCCTTGGCCGATCGACCTTCATAGATGAAATCCTTAAGAAAGCAGAATCTCAGCCATTAGTAGGACCTAGAAAAGTTACTTCTAGACAGCCTACTAGTTCCCTTCAGGCCACAGGATCACCATCTGTAGCCTTTGCTGAGGTGCATAGTCAAACCAAAGAGAAATATTTTCAAGAAATTTAAAATTCTAGCCCAAAATCATTGCAAGAAGGGAACCTTAGCTACTTCTGTGAAGGAAGAGGAGAAATAGGAGAGACTGAAGAATCAAGATCTCCTCTTGGGGTAATTTAGCCACTAAGTAGCCCAGATAAGGGAAGTGCTGCAAAAATCATTTATAACGAAGTTGAAGAAACTCAAGAACCTCACAGGCATTAGGCACTCTCATCATCCCAGATAAAGGAAGTGTTGTTAAGGCCATTCCCATTACAGCCATTCCCCCTCGACAACCTAGGAATACCCTCCTAGATATCCCAGAAGGTTATTGGCATATATTTGACCAAATGGACCAGAACCAGCCAAACACCCAAACATCTACACTCGAATACCCCATTGTGGATACTGTAACTAATGCACCTATGAAAGCAATTCCTCTCCAGCATATCCCTACATTCCATGGCCTTACATCATAAGATCCGGATGCATTCTTATTCAAATTCGATGTGCTGTGTAGAGGATATGACTATACCACCGATCCCCAGAAACTGAAATTATTTCCCTCTACAATAAAAGGGGCTGCTCTAAGATGGTTTATGGGATTGGGTGGTGGTGTTATAAATAACTGGGACCAAATGAAAGAGTCTTTTCTAAAAAAATATCAGGATTATTGTAGCTCTAGAGAGTTAAAAGATGAAATATTTTATATGGTAGCTAGACCAAATGAAACATTAGAAGAGTACGTTGAACATTTCCAGTATAATCTTCAAAGATATTATTATTCGTCGTTACCCTTACCTGATAATGTATTAAAAACAACATTAATTAGGGGAATGAAGGAACAATGGATTGAAACAGTAAATATTATGGGAAAAGGAGATATTTATCAAGAAAATTTTGCTGACATTATTAATCTATGTATCAGGAGCTCGAGAGGCAGCACAAGACTAAACCCAGCAAAACATGATCGGTTTGCAAGAGATAACTGAATTTCGGCAGAAAGAGTAACTCGTGCAGAAATTGGAAATTTATTAGAAAATTTTAAAACTGACATACTGGGGACATTAACAACACAACTTGATATTATGCAGGCCAAACAAAAGTAAGCAGAGGTAGAATAGAATTTGGCAATCTTCTGTCCCAGATGCAGAAAGAAACACAGCCATAAGGAGTGTCTATTAGATGCAGTCCAAGTTTGTGCCATTTGTACAAAAGACCACTCTACAGAAAGTTGTCCCTCACTTCCTCAATTGAAAGCAGCATACAAGCCAACAGAAGAAGAGCCAGAACTAGGGTATCTACTCAATTAGCACCGTCAATGGCAGATGTGACAATCAAGTATGTTCTCGGACCCATATTCTTCTTTTCAACCTACACAATATCATGCTAAACAATATAATACAATGTGGAAAAATCAACCTCCCTTCCAAAATTGGTCATAGCAATCATTTCCTTCATCATCTCCATGGCCGAATCAAGCAAGCCAACCCAATTGGCCAAATTTTCCCTATACCACACCATATTGGCAAAAGAATGTATATCCAGCACAATGGACCCCTCCTACTTCACAGAGTCAAGCCTGGCAGACAAACTAGAAAAGACCAGTGAATCAGCCAGTAGGAACCATCCCGCTCCCTCAACCTACACCGCCAGCATTACAACAAAACCCCCAGTCTAACTTAAGACTGCAACTCCCAGCCCAACCCAACCCCAATTCGAATAACAGACCGGTCCAATCCACTCAAATAATTGAAACACTAGAGATAGGAATCGATCTAAGGGAGTGCAATGATCTTCAATTAAGATCTGGGCATATCATTGAAATAGAGGGAGATAAAACAACTCAAGTTGAAAATCAGTTACCTATAGAACAACTGCTACAGGAAGAGGATGTGACCAGACAACAAATTCATGATCCAGAAACCAAATCCTCTCCCCCATTCCCAAAATGATTAATTATACCTTGACCTATACAATATCTCGATTTTGACTTTCTGGGAGAACTAGAAAATCTGTACATAAAAATCCCACTCCTCCAAGCCATTCAAGACATCCCGATATATGCAAAGAATATCAAAGAGCTATGTATAAAGAAACCAAGGAGGAAAATAAAAAATAACCCAAAAGTCCAAGTAGTTGGCACTCTATCCGACTTATTATCAGGAAAAGAAACACCTGTTAAATACAAAGACCCAGGAAATCCAATATTAACCGTACAAATCAATGGACAAACCTTCTCAATTGCCTTAGTTGATCTAGGAGCTGCAATTAATATCTTAACAACCGCCACTTGCCAAAAACTGGGCATTACATCAGTAGAACCAACCTCCACTTTACTAGAACTGGCTGACCGATCTGTGGTTTGGCCAGAAGGCACACTACATGATGTCATGGTATCAGTTGATTCCTGGGAGTATTTGGCCGATTTTGTGATAATAAACCCCAAAAACTGACTTGATGGAAATCCATTGATTTTAGGCAGACCTTGGCTTGCAACTACCGATGCTTATATTGGCTGCCGACAAGGCAGTATGACCATAACTAGGGGGGGAAATATCAAGAATCTAGCCTTATATCACCCAACGCAGCCAAGTGTCACAATAATAAAAACTAACAAGCATCCTATATCATACCTCACCGAAAATATTAGATCTCCATTAACCATAGAAGAGGCCCTCGATTTCAAAGACCAAACAGAAGATGATGCCATTAACAATTTTATTAGCCAAGATGAACCCAGATCCCACATACAATGTCACATGATAGAAGCAGCATTTGATAATGAATTAGAAGAAGATCCTCTTAAAGATACACACGATCAAACAATACCTACTACCTCTATCTCAAAAAGCAAAACTGTAGAATTGAGCCAGGAAAGACTTTAAACATTATTGCCAACTTGACTTTTGAAAAAGAAAAAAAGCTCATCCAACTACTGAGGAAATACAAAGAAGCATTTGCATGGGACTATCCTGATATGAAAGGAATTGATCCCCAGTTATGTACACACCACATTTACATAGAAAAGGATGTGAGACCTGTTTGCCAACCACAAAGGAGAATTAACCCTCATCTAAAAGACATTGTAAAAATTGAACTTCAAAAACTTTTATATGTGAACTTCATCTACCCTATCTCTGATAGTAAATGGGTTTCTCTGCTTGTTGTGGTACTAAAGAAGAATGGAAAGTGGAGGATTTTTGTAGATTCTAGAGAGCTAAATAAAGCAACACAAAAAGACCACCTTCCCCTTCTATTCATTGACCAAGTATTAGACACTTTGGCAGGAAAGAAATTCTTTTCTTTCTTAGATGGCTTCAGCGGATACAATCAGATTCAGATTGCTCCTAAAGACCAAGACAAAACCACTTTTACTTGTCCTTGGGGAACATTTGCCTACAAAGTTCTACCTTTTGGCTTATGCAATGCTCCTTCCACATTTCAAAGCGCTATCCTCAGCATCTTTTCAGATTTAATAAATTAAGGGCTCGAAGTATACATGGATGATGTTATGCCATACGGAGACGATTTTGACCCAGCATTAGACACACTGGAAAAAGTCCTGCGGCACTGCATTGTAACCAGGCTTTGTTTGAGCCATGAAAAATGCTATATGATGATGACTGAAGGTCTTATTCTAGGCCATTATATCTCAGCAGCTGGAATACAGGTAGAGCCAGCCAAAATTCAAATAATTTTGCTAATTCCCACTCCTACCACTCAAATAGAGGTATGCAGTTTTCTTGGATTTTCTGGTTACTATAGAAGATTTATAGAACATTTTTTGCATATTGCTGCACCTCTATATGCATTGCCAAGTAATGTTGACTTTCTTTGGACAAAAAAATACGACCGTGCTTTCCAGGATCTGAAGAAACTTGTGTCAACAGCCCTAGTCCTTCATGGTCCAAATTGGGACCTGCCATTTCAAACTTCATCAGATGCTTCAGATACAACTATTGGAGCAGTCCTAGGGCAGGAAGAAGATAAAAAACCATATGAAATTTATTATATTAGCAAGAATTTATCTCCTCCTAAATTGAATTATACTATTACCGAAAAGGAATTTCTAGCTGTAATACACGCTGTCAATAAGTTCAGGCATTACATTACTGGATATCCTATTATCTTGTATACGGATCACTCTACCATAAAATATTTAGCAAATAAACCAATCACAAATGGTAGAATAACTAGATGGCTGATTTTATTGCAGGAATTTGATATCACAATCAAGGACCGACATGAAAAAGAAAATCCTGTAGCTGACTTTCCCTCGCGAATACCAAAACCAGTGGACGCAACAGCAGTTGAAGATCAATTTCCAGATGAGCATTTGTTTGCTATCACTATTAAAACACCCTGGTTTGCTAATGTTGCAAATTACTTAGCAGTAGGAAAATTATCGAAACATCTAACCCCCAATGAACGAAAACAAATTGTCCAGCGAAGTGCTCGATTTTCTTGGATTGGGGGCTAACTATTCCATACAGGGGAAAATATGCACATCAGGAGATGCGTCCGAGAGGAAGAAATTTTTAACATTTTGAAAGCTTGTCATGATAGACCATGTGGTGGACATTTTGCCGATCGAAGAACTAGACATAAAGTGCTGCAAATAGGGTATTATTGGCCCACAATCTTCAAAGATGCAAAGAAGTTCGTTCAAGCTTGTGACAGTTGCCAAAGAGCAGGACGCCCTGGTTAGTCCGACGAAATGCCCCTGAATCAACCGCTAGTTATTGAACCATTCGAGTGATGGGCCCTCGATTTCGTTGGTCCAATTAACCCATCCTCAAACCAAACAACATATATTTTGGTAGCAACAGAATATGTCACCAAATGGTTTGAAGTAGAAGCATTGCCGAGAGCTATAGAGGATTACGTCATATAGTTCACGTTCCATATATTTGTGCGATATGGGCTTCCAAGAGATATAATTACAGATGGTGGACCACATTTTGTTGGTAACAAGATTGTTGCAACACTAAAAAACTATCATATCCAGCACAAAATTACCACTCCATACCACCCACAGGCAAATGGTCAAGTAGAAAGCAACAACAAAATAATAGAAGCAATCTTAACAAAAACCATTGCGTCACATAGACACGATTGGGCTGCAAGATTACCAGAAGCCTTGTGGGCTTACAGAACAACATGGAGAAGCACTACCGGCTATTCACCATACCAATTGGTGTTTGGAAAGGAACCCATCTTTCCCATAGAATTCGAAATACAAACACTGCGAACAACACAAGAAGTCGGTCTAGATCTAAACGAGGCATAGATTAATAGATTACAACAGCTCAGTGAGTTAGATGAAATCAAGCTCTCTTCCCTTCAAAATATTACATTAATCCAACAACAGCGAGCTAAATGGCATGATGCTATCATTAAAAATAAAGTCTTCCGCGAAGGAGATTGGGCTCTCTTATACGATTCTAGGTTTCAAGATTTTCCTGGGAAGCTTCAGACTCGTTGGCTGGGGTGATACGAAATCCAGAAGGTACATGATAATGGTACCCTTACTCTAATCACCATTGACGGATCTGGACATACCTTCAAGGAAAACGGCCCCCGAATTTGAATATACCATAAACCAATTACTCGGGAATCCTTCTACCAGCAACTCTGCGAAGACTCCGACATGCAAATTTTGGAGGAGGAAGAGAAATCTTTCTCCTCTGGTTCATTAAAGCGATTCAACTGTTCTTACATTTTGTACATAATTCAATTGTTTTGTTAGCATAAATTATTCTTTCTACATATTTTTTTTTTGTATTTGCACTTTTCTATTCCTTTTCGAAGAATCATCAATTCTATTGTTTTTGTTCTTCCTTTTAGAAGGAACAACACCTTCACCATTTTTTTGTTCCTTTTTTTCAAAACAACAACACTTGCATTTTTCTGCTGTTCCTTTTTTAGAAGGAACAACACTGTCATTTTTTCTATTCCTTTTATGAAGGAACATAATTTATGTGCACTTTTGTTTTTCTACTGTTCCTTTTCCAAAGGAACAACACTTTCTTTTTGTTGTTCCTCTTCCGAAGGAACGTCACTTTTTGTATTAGCCGTTCCTTTTTCACTTTCATTTCGCTATTCCTTTTCCAAAGGAACGGAACTTGCATTTTCTGTTGTTTCGTTTCCAAAGGAACAACACTTTTGGTTTTTGTTGTTCCTTTTCCAAAGGAACGACACTTGCATTTTCTGCTCTTCCTTTTCCAAAGGAACAACACTTTTTATTTTAGCGGTTCCTTTTCCAAAGGAATGGCACTTTCATTTTCTGTTGTTCCTTTTCCAAAGGAATGGCACTTGTGTTTTCTGCTATTCCTTTTCCAAAGGAACAACACTTTTGGCTTCTGTTGTTCCTTCTCCAAAGGAATGGCACTTGCATTTTATGCTATTCTTTTTCCAAAGGAATGACACTTGCGTTTTCTGCTGTTCCTTTTCCAAAGGAAAAACACTTTTGGTTTCTGCTGTTCCTTTTCCAAAGGAACGACACTTGCGTTTTCTGCTATTCCTTTTCCAAAGAAATGGCACTTGCATTTTCTGTTGTTCCTTTTCCAAAGGAACAACACTTTTGGTTTCTACTGTTCCTTTTCCAAAGGAATGGCACTTGCGTTTTCTATTGTTCCTTTTCCAAAAGAACATCACTTGTATTTTTTTTCTCTTCCTTTCTGAAACGACAACATTCTCGTATTCCTTTTATTTGTGCTTGTTCTCCTTGCTATTCCAATTAAAGGACAACTGCTATTCCTCTCAATATATAATAATTTCGAGTATTTTGGAGCACAATTATACACTTATGCAATGGATACAAAACTAGAGCATACTGAAATCACCAAATTATATAAAATTGCTATTTTTACAAGAAATTGCTTTGAATTGATAGGAGGAACGAGGAAAGGACACAATTATTCATCACTTTTGTTGTCATTATCCTGCTAATACTGATATGATTGGATATCTTTATCCTAGTGGTTCTTTTTTTCCCATAATCTTCTTTGATCATTATTAAGGAATAAGAACAAAGGGTATATTTTTCTATTGAGATGTTAAGACTTCTTCCACCATTCCTACTCTTAAGGAGTGTTGAACCACCCTTTTTTGTATAAATAGGAAGGTGCTTTATAAAAGAAAAAAAAAAAGAGAAAAATGTTTATATGACTTGTTTATATGAGTTGTGAAATGCAGGATAGGGGGTCTCATCAAGAGCCAACCTACCATGATCATAAGGAAGAAATTAAAGTGGCATTCCCACTATGGCCACCACACTAGGGATATGATCTAAGAGGCACATCAAAAAAAATAAAGAGTCCTTGGAATACGAGGTCTCATCACGAGCCGACCTGCCCACCTTTCACTCCTTCCTGGTGAATGGCATTATGGTTTAACTGGTTACCAAGCAAGCATAATGACCTCCATTTTGACATTGCACAGCACTTCTTAAGCATACACAAAAGATCATGGTTCCATCGGTGAAACAAACAACTCTGTCAAGGTTATGGACACCTATCAGTAGCAGAGATCTATTAATGGTATTGAAGTCACATTCCTTACACACCAATAGAAATCATCAACACCCTTCTTTGTATTATACCTTTGTAATACGTCACATTAACGTATCATTAAACACATGAAAATCATGTGTAATACGTCACTTCCCCTAACCATTAAACACATGAAAATCTATTATAACCAATCATGACGGAAAAGTCAATCATGACTGCATTAGACTTTTTGTGCATGTCATCTGTCCTATCCTCCCAGCCTCGCTTCATATCACATCATTCTCTTATTTCTTAAGCTATCCTATTATACAACTCGATTTCAGCAACCTGCTCCTTTTGTAAACATGGCATTTCGGCATACACTATTCCTTTATGACTCTGTACCATGGCAGTTTAGCACATTGCTCCCTCATTTGACGGTCGAGGATGACCTATCACATTGAAGGGGGGAGGCAGGTGACCTCATAATTTGCTGGTATACATGTTAGAATATTATTCAGAAAAATTTTACTTGGGAATAGCAAGGTTTAACGGTATATCTTTTTTCAATTTTCATGGCTTGCTGTTCCTAAGCTATTTCCATATTATCCTCTGCAACAATTAGTAAGTGACTTAGGATTTTAACGAGCCTTGTTGTTTCATTATTTTCTCCGTGTTTCTAACAGTTTGAATAGCCTACTGTTCCATTGCCGTCTTTGCATTTTTACAGTGAGCTAAAACATGGGAGGAAGATCAATTCGAAGAGAACCACAGGTATTGACAGTTTCTGATGTTGCACGGGAAATCCTGGCAAGGGCATGATGGTTAGTTTATCTTAATTGTTTACAGGAATCCAACGAGACCGTAGCAATAGAATTCTTGCAGAACTCACAAGAATATCACTCCACAGTAAGGGGGAAGACACATAGCAGTCACCAATGACAAAATTGCAGAGGTCTCGGGACTGCTAGACACTAGACTTGTGTGGACTGTAAAGAAGGAGAGACTGCAAAAGATCATAAAAATATTCCAAGATAAAGGCCAGAACTTGATAGTCAGAGGAAAGGGAGTTCTACCAGTAGCATTAGGGAAGCCATGGGAAGAATTGGCGAAGATCATCCCAAGCTACATCACCTGTGAAGGCAGGAAAACTATGGTAAGAACATGACACGTTAAACTTTTAGCTGTATTGAAATAAAAATGCTCTGTGAACTTACATGCATTTTTAGATTCATTACTTCATGATGTTGCCCGAAGCATGAAAAATCACAACATGTAGAATTCATAGTAAGTCACCATGGGCTGATACGACTGATAGTTAGCCACATTCTTGCTCAACAATACAGCAACTGGGAATATCTAATTGCCACGATAGATGGGGGACTGACTCTGCTAGCCCCAAAATGAAAACATGCTACTAGTACACCGAATAAACCATTGAAACGAAGGAAATCAGTTAGATTGGCATGGATTAGAGGGAGGTTGGACAAATCCCAAGGGAATACCAGCCAACCAGTGGAGATAGATGATTCAGGGGATGAGCAACCCCCGCAATTGGAAGGAGAAGAGAATGAGAAAGAATTGGAAGGAAATGAGGAAGGAGAAATGGAGGAAGAGACCGAGCAGCCTAGGCAAGCGGAGGAAGAGACAGAGCAATGCAAAGAAATCCCATTGCAAAATCCATTGCAAGAGAATGAATTGGCCCAAATTCTGGCCAATATGGGTGAATATACCCAACCTCTCAACCCGCTAGGCCTCCATATTGAAGAAAAACCAAAGAGCATTCTGCTCAGCACAAAAATGCACCTGAAGAATTATGCGACGAGGAAGAAAAAGAAGAGAATCATTCCATTCATGATGAAAGTATGACAGGAGAGAAAAGTGATGAAGATATAGAAGAGGAACAATATGTTCCCAGCTAGACTACACCCGAAGAATTTCAGGGAGAAGAAGGGTGGAAAAAGAAGTCACCCAGGAAATAACAGAACCAGTTAGGGTTTTTATTCATGAGTAAACCAAACAGAACAATGAAGGATCACCCTAAGAAGAAAACCAGAGAATTGGCCAAGATGACAGTCTAGGCCCAAGTAAACAGACAGTTGTTCCTTCTAAGAAAATAGAAGAAATTAAAAGATTATGACAAGAACAGAAAATATTGTTGAATGTGATAGCACGACTTTGACAACAAATCAAGGTTTTGAAAATGAGAAAGAGAGCAAAAAGGACTTCGGGGGTAAGACATGCAACCACTCCGGTGAGACCCCTTAAGAAAAAGGTAAGGAGGACTCAAGTCCAGCCTGCCGTTCAAAACAAAAAGGAATAACATTCAACTGTTACCCATGTTGAAGTGCAAACAGATGATATATCAACCTGTGACAAAATGTCCAGACAGAGGCATAGCCCACTGAAGAAATGTGAACCATAAACGCGAGATGATGCAATAAGAAGATTCAAGTGAACCTTCGGCTTACCACTACCATGTGGGACAGTGATCCGAGGACAGTAACCCTACAAGAGGGTTTGATGCGAGCTCAACAAGTAGTAGAAAAACTCACAGAACAAACAGTTTCTTGAGAAAAGTATGAATACAAAAACAGCTAAGGGATGTCAATTTATCTGAAATCCAGGCTTTTGAAGGATGGCGAAAGGAAGAAGAAAATGTCGCAAAGGTAACTCATAGGTTAGATGTAGTTATCAAGCAGATGGATACCTTATGTTCTTTGTACACTGACGTCCTAGCATGTACAGCCCCTGCTAAGAATTATGACTTGTTTTTAATGGAACGATATTTGCAATTGAAAATTAAGGTTGTCAAAGTAGGAGCCCCTATACAAATTAATATTATTGATGATTTTATAAATTGTTGTAAGCAATATGGAGTAAAGGTTCAAAGATTATTGTGTGAATTCTATCTACATAACCTTGTGTTAGATCAAGAGACAAAGCAGAACCCCGGCCCTTTCGTTGGGGATATCCAACTGCAGGCATTTATTTCGTTTGGAGTTAATTAAATCAAATGGCTTAAAGCCTATAATGCCTTCCAAAGGCAAGAAAACGGATTATATTTATGGGTAAGAGCTGAGCCCAGGAATCCAGTGCAGTTATGGAGGGAACATACGAACCTCATGAGGACTCTAGGCATGATTGAAGCATTAGGACCCATTCATACAACAATCAATCGGCAAGGGATAAAATACTTCTTTACCATTAAAGACCTTGCCATTGACGCTGTTAAATTTCGATATCAGATTTCTAATATGAATATCCAACTCAGGGAACCATTTAATTATGAGAACTTTAAATTAGTCGCTGATCACATGAGCCTCTATGTTGAAATTATCTTGAGGGTAGGGCCATCTTGGTTAGGATATAGGATTCGGAGTCTGATTATTTGGCACCCTGCACTTGGATACCAAGCCCTGTATGAGATGCCTGAGGGTCAAACAGGCCATATTTTTGAACACCTAGTTAGGCATCATGGTTGTAGACCACCACATGAGATCCCATCTCCGGCCTACTCTCTCACCGCCCTACATGTCAACTACAATGTTTTCGTGAGGGCATGAAAAAGGGTAAGCAGGGGGGTGTGTGGAGTACTGAAGAAGGTATGTTTTTATTGATTATTTTGTCATCTTTTCTTTAAAACTCATAACCTCTTTACATCATGAACTAGGTAGATAAAAGAGATCATGACAAAATCTATGGGATTTATACGCAACACAAAACTACTAATAATTGCCCTTTCTTATGCAGGAAAAGGGAAAAACGAAATATTGTCGTCCCAAAGAAAAAGGCAGGGCAAAGTTGACTGTTGTCCCATTGGTAGGGAACCACATGTAAACAAGGCGATCCAAATTGAAGCGTATCAGCCAAGGAATGGAAAAGGAGATATCAAATCGGCACAAGGAAACAAATGGATAACTGGGAATTAACAGTTTGGCGAATCCCTCAGGATTCTTTGATCCTAAGGGATCACTATCTTAACTATTTTTGCATCATTGATATCTCCGCTCAACTGTTATAAAAAGGGGCAGCGTTGCTAGCATGTGGGGGATGATCTGCTGTTATTTTCTATGTAACTTTCCATTTTATTTGAAACTTTGATCATCGACTCTCATTGAGAAGTGATCCACTGTAACTCTGCTTTGATGCTTTAATATAAATCTGGTTGTTGTTCCATCTTTGATCCTGGAATAATCTCAAGCGGTGTGTCTCTGGAGGCTAAGGGCCCGGCCCTGGTGAAACACTTGCTCCTGTACCATTATCCTTAATTTGTTCATGGTTTTCATTATCAACTTTCTTCGGTAATCTGATGTGTTTTGTTATTTTACATCACAGTTCTATTATATTTAATTTATGTTCGACTAAGTAATATCGTTCTCTATGACAGGAATGTCGTATTGTTCATTCTGACTTTGTAATGCATTGTTGTTACTTTAATCATTGATATAACATTGGTGGTCCTTATAGAATGCTATTGCTGTTCAATTGCAGAGTAACCGTGTTGTAACATTCATAAGTTGGTATTACTATATTCATCTATAGTTAACACTTAATCGTGATTGTTGTTCAACTGACATTGTTGTTCCATTACAAATTACAATCGTTATTCTTTGTAACTGAGATTGATATTTGTGGTATCGAAGTCAGATTACTATTTCTCTCAATATTAAAGTGTGTCATGTGTGTTATTTATTTTGGTTCATTGTACATTTACATTTGGGTCTAAGTGTTGTTCGATATTTCATTGCTAATCATTTACCATTCTATTTCTGTTTGTTGTCCGATTTATTCTTAGAGTAAAGATTGCTATCTGATTTCTGTAGGATACGATTTCCGTACCTATTTCTGTAGATTAAGGTTTTGCTATTTATAAGAACTAGTTGTTGTTCCATTTCCTGTTATTTGCGTTATCATTGCTTTGGTGTGCAGAACGATTTGAAACTATAGTGAGCATTGAAATTTGTTGTCTAGTTCCCAGGTTGATGATCTGTTCCTTGATTATCTTTAGTTACATCAGTTTGCAAAGGGATGAGTTACTGTTACTGTACCCTTGGCTGATAATTTGCTTAGTTTTCTGAATGCACGATTTAAGTCTTAAAGTGCTTTGCTGTAAGTAGATCTTGTTTTAAGCATCTGTATACTCTTGTATTCTGAGCACTATACTACTAGCATCACTCTGACAAATGACTGCCTCAAACTGAGTACACTCTTTGAGATAACAAATCGTTCCTGGATTTATAAGTTAATGTGAGGTAGAGAGAGGTGAAAAAGACCCTTTTTACTGCTCAACATTTTGGCACCGTTGCCGAGGAAGAGTGTAGCCATTTGTTTCTTTTCCATAGTAGTGTAAGAACCTGTTATGAAAGAATTGCATTTTAGAAACGGAAGGTAAGAACCTACGTGTAGAGTATGTAATAGCCCTGCTCCCCTGCCCACTTTCCTGCAGATTTATTGTTGTTTTGTTTGGGTAGAACTTAACAGTTGATTTGTACACTCTTTGAGATAACAAATCATTCTTGGATTGATACGTTAATGTGAGGTAGATAGAGGTGAAAAAGGCCCTTTTTACTGCTCGACAATAATTACTTCCAATGCTTACAAGATATGGTCAGATTCATTTCTTGATGCTCGATGTGATCTTTCACTTCTTGAACATTTTTCTTCTTGATATGTCCTTTTATCTTGATAGTTTGAGGAGTGGTAATTCCGGCCAATGCATTACAAGATATGGTTGGATTCATTTCTTCTTTCTTGATGTTATCTTTCACTTCTTGAACCTTTTTCTTCTTGATATGTCCTTCTATCTTGAGAGTTTGAGGAATGGTAATTCTTGCTAATGCTTTACAAGATATGGTCGGATTCATTTATTCTTTATCTGGGGTTGGGTCCTAGTGTATATCCTCTTCTTTTGATGTTTCTTGATCCTTTTCTTCTTCCTCTTCATACTCTGTAAAATAATTTCTTCTCAACACACTTATGACCTCTAGTGCATTTTCTATCACAATTGTAACAAAGCCATTTTCCTCTTTTTTCTTCCAATTGTTGTCGTGTAAACCTTGTACGTTGTGGAAAGCTAGGAGAAGAAACACTTCCATAATTATATTCGTGAGTGGTGGGATTCCTTGTTTCCATAATTTCACTTTCAATTTTTCTTTCCCACCTGAATGCCTTCTCCAATGAATCAGGTTCCCAAAGACGAACCTCATGTTGAATGTTATCCTTTAAAGTACTTATGAAGATATCAATCCTTTGCTTTTTTGGAATATCATTTACCATTATATTCAATTTTTGAAAGTCCTCAATGTGCTCTGCCATTGAACACTTTTGTTTGAGATTTATCAATTGGCTAAAGAAGGTGTTTTGCTCTGTATCCTCATAATGTGTTATCATTTCCTCCATGAAAATTGACCACGTAACAAGTGGTTTACAAGAACAAAGCCCTTTATACCATAAAAATTGATCCGGTTCTAAATATGAAGATGCAATGTCTACCTTTTGTAACAGTTTCACATCATGTAGATCAAAATATTGCTCCATCTATAGTATCCAATTTACCAGATCCTTGCGATCAAACTTCCTCATATCACCTTTTCTTGATTTTAGGAGCTCGATCTTGAAACGACTATAACTCTGTAATTTCGACTCCTCCAATTCTGAAATTGTGACCTGCAGGAGCCCTCTGTGTCCTATTTCCAATGCCACCGGTCAGATCGAAATTGGATTCTCCAAGAAAGAGTTATGCCAATCTCCCAAGATGACATGATTGTATACCATTTCAGAAGAGCGAACTTGTATGAAGTGCCACGTGTCACTGTTGACCTTTGGATCTAAAAAATATACACAAGAAACTACAGTCTATCCTCTTTCTGCAACTTCTTATGGAATTTCAATTTGGTGCTCAAAGAGACAGTTATGACAATTTTCCCAAGGTGACCTATTTGGAATGTAATTAAGTGGTCTGTAAAAACCCTAAATTCCTCAGACTATATCTCTGAAACTATAGCGAGACAGGATCGGAAATTTAGAGCCGAGGTTCAGACCGACCTCTTCTCAAATGAGTTTTTGTTTTAGCTTCTGAAACTTCATAGCGAAACAGTTATAGTGAAAATCCCACAATGACCTATTTTAGTTGAAATTCTGGAGCTTTCAAACACGCTAAATTTCTTAGATCATATCTCCGTAAATATAGAGAGACAAGCTCTGAAATTCGGACCCAAGGTTTAGAGCAAGTTCGTCTCAAATGGGTTTTTTTTCTCTTCTGAAACATCGCATCAAACAAGTTATAGCGAATATGCCACGATGACCTATTTGGAGCATTGAAACCTTAGAACCCAAAGCTCTGATACCAAATGTGATGAAACTAGCTCACAAAAAGATAGAAAAGATAGATGAATGCCTTATAATCAGCCTCCTCAAGGGGGAAACCTCCTTTACATTACACAGATGAAAAATTCTTTGATGATACAAATGAAAAGACCTCCTTCTATATATAGGAGTCTAAGGGGTCATAATATAATCAGAGCCGACATAACAATAATAATGTAAGGGCACAATAATAACAATAATGGGCTTCTATGGGGCATAATAATAAAAATATGGGGGCTACATGGGCACAACAATATAATAAGGAGGTTGTACTAATAACAATAAGGGGTTACACTAGTAGTATAGGGGCCTAACAAAAGTTATGAAACACTATGGAACAATTAAACTTAGAACTTATAGCCAAAGAATAAAAAATATATTAAATATGTTTCACATATATGACATGATATTATAATATGTGTAACCTCTAATGTTCAGGCGATATCAAATCCTCATAGGATTCAAAACAATTTCATAAAAGTCTATTACTGCTATGTTCATAATGTACATACAAATTACTAGATAAACAACTTGATGTCCAAGTTAAAAACTGGTCTCATAAGTTCAATGTATATGACCCTGACAATAAAAAATGTATATACGCATGCAAATTTAAGTGTTCAACTAAAGGAAATGAATCATCTTCTAATTATCCAACACTTCTCCTTGTAGGTATTCTTCATAATGTATTTGACCCAGTTCTAAGCCCACTGATTCCATTTTGGATAATATGTCAACTTTTGAATTTAATTCCATGTGAATGTGATCAAAGGATATAACCCTAAAAATTTTAATAAACTCCATAACTCTAATCATCCACTGATCCATTAAAAAAGTGTTTAAGAAAGTAAAACCTTTCAGCTAATCTATAACAACATTTGAATCTCCTATCACTTGTAAGTTTAGATTTTTGAAGTGACACAATTCAAATGACTAACATAAATGACTAATTCATATTATTGTAGTACTCCTTAGGTTGATCAGGTGCTTATGTCCTAAGTGTCGTAAAATGATCAAAATTTAAAGTGCTCAGAAATGGTTCAAAGTTGAACGACTGGAAATTTCTCGTCTTCCCGATTCCGGTGCCGCAAACGGTTCGAAAAATGGTCGCCGTATTGGGAAGTTATGGCAAAAAGAAGAATTTGCCCATAACATTAGAAATTTTAATTTAAAAAAAAAAATTAAAGAAGGAATATTCCACAGAATATTCCTTGGAATATTCAGTAGAATATTCCTTGGAATATTCCTTTTTCAACAACCAATCAGAAGCTGCCACATGGCAGGCCTGGAGGCCGCCACGTGGCCCCCAGATGACGTCAGCAGCTCATGGGCGGATGTATTAAAATTTTTTGGTTGAATGGGGGAT
Organism: Pinus tabuliformis; assembly: GCA_031772625.1. NCBI lineage: Eukaryota > Viridiplantae > Streptophyta > Pinopsida > Pinales > Pinaceae > Pinus > Pinus tabuliformis. The sequence goes on from CM062818.1 coordinate 68,188,133, forward strand.
CGAACCCCTCACCTATGGTCTACTAACCAAGCGCTTTACCACTGGACCACGTGGTCATATGCTATTAGAAGGGCGAACAGGCATTGTTATAAAGTTTAAAGTTGCATGGGGCAGAAACCAAAGGGGGCCAGCCCCTAAGGGCTAGCCCCCCTCTCATATGACCATGACCCAAGAACCAGGGGCTTAAGCCCTAACCGCCAGCAAACCACCAGCGCGCAATCCGAGGCAACCACCCAAACATTAAATATAACTGCAGTTAAGTTGGCGGAATTTTGGCAGGAGCGCCAAATTTGGCGGACCCGCCATAATTGGCGGAGCTAACTGGAGTTAACTAAAGTTAGCTGGAGTTTTTCTAGGGGCAAACTGGAGAAACTTTAAATGGCCATAACTTTGGCTAGGAAAGTCAGTTTTTGACGATTTGTTTTTTGATTTTGGGTGTTTTTGACCTTCTGAAGCCATTGGTGTAGGTCTTATAGCCATCTGAGGTCATTTGCAGAGGATTTGGAGCCATGAAAGTTCTAGGAGCCACTAGGGCCCAGTTTTGTGAAGACTGTATAGGGTTGCAGGTATCCATTGTTGGTGATCCAATAGTCAATCCTGAAGGATTCAAGTGTTCTGAATCCATTTTTACCATTTATTTCTCCTGTAGATGCTTCTATTCAGCTGTATTTTCAATTTTAGCATTTAATAAAAACAAGGACAAGCCCAGTTGGGAGCTTTGGAACCAGCAGACGTAGCCCTGGAGGGGGTGAACTGCTTTATCAACTTCTTTTACATTTGTGGTTGATTTATTTTGCAGAAAAAATTCGTTTTAATGTGTTAAACAGTAAAAGGAAATAACTCTGCTATGCTTAAATGGGTCATGAACAGCTAAAAATTTCATGTGCTTTCTTTCTGCAAGACATGGAAATCTTTTAAACATTTTTAATTCTGAATTGAATACCTTGCAAACAAATTTCAAGTAGTTTCAAATTCAGATCAAGTTGGTATCATAGCTCAGGGTTTTGTGCAAAGATCTTCTAACTGTCTTGCAAAGTATTGATGCTTACCAGGTTGAAACTCAAAAGAGGGGAAGGACAGTTGACTAGAGAACGAGAGAATCCTCAGTCAAGGAAGGCCAGAGAGCCGTCACCTCCACCTTCAATTTCACCCTCAAGAGTCTTAGCAGAAGCTTCAAGGATGTCTGAACATGAAGGAGAAATTCCTATAGAGACAGATCCAAGAGAAGAAGAAAGAGTCTTCAGAAAGGCTTTCTTGGACCTCACTGAAATGGTGAGGATATTGTACCAAGAAAGAAATGAGAAATTGGCTGGAGGAGGGTCCAAACATCCACATGAAGGAGAGGGCTCTTCAGGAGGTAAGAAGGATGATGATCATTCCAAGAAAGGACATGGAGGAAATGGTGATCCACCACCCCCATCTTCACCTTCTTCCTCTTCATCCTCGTCTTCTTCTGTTCATAAGCATAGATCCTCTGGAAAAAGTCCTTTTTTGAAGCTTGATGTAAAATTCGAATTACCTATGTTTAATGGTGAAGTGAATGCAGAAAAGCTTGACAACTGGATTAGGGAGTTGGAAGTTTACTTGAGGATCTAGAATATGCATGATTATGCCACAAAGATTCAGTTGGCTTCTTTGAGAATGGATGGAGCAGCATTGGTCTGGTGGGAGGCCAAGACTAAAGAGGAGATCAAGAAATTTGGTAAGGTCACCTTAACATGGCCTGAATTTCTGTTAGCCATTAAAAAACAGTTTTATCCTCTTGCTCACATGCAGAAAGCCATTATGAATTGGCAAAATTTCAGACAACTTAAGGGTTAGAGTGTCCAAGACTACACCCAAGAATTCAGGAGAAGAGCTCTCTTGTTAGGGGTAGATTTACAGACCCAGGAAACCTTGCTGAAATACATTGGTGGCTTGCATAGCTACCTTAGACACACCATCTTGATGTTTAACCCTACTACCCTGGACGAGGTTTGTGTCCAAGCTACCCATTTAGAGGCAAGGGGAAAAAACACATTTGAAGAGGGTAGAAACAAGCCCCCCAAGGGGAAAAACAAAGAGAAAACCTCCAAGGGAAAGAGAAAAAGGAATGCATCTGTCAAATAGGAGAGTGAGAAAGTGATCTGTAAACACTGTTCTAAACCAGGCCATGAGGAGAAAAAATGTTGGAAATTATATCCTGAAAAAAGACCTCAATTTAACAAATCCAAAGGGAAATAGAAAACTGCTGCTACTACATCTACACCACAAGATTTAGGGGAAGATTCAGGTGATGAAACCAAAATTGCAGCCATGGGTTTGAAAAACTTGAAGGGAAAAGAAATTGAAACTCAAGCCAGCACTAGTACCTCAAACTTCCATGTACAAGCTCCTAATGAGGAAGAAAGAATTGAACTGTTTCATGTGAGGGTGATTTCAAAACATACTAAAATTGACACACATTTTGATAGTGGGTCACAAGCAAACCTTATATCAGAGGATTTGGTCAAGCAGCTTAAACTTGAGACTATTCCACATCCGAAGCCATATCCACTTGGATGGATTTGCAAGGATGCAAATTTACAAGTTTCAAGAAAGTGCACATTGTGCTTTGCAATTACTGCACATTTTATTGACACAGTTGAACTTGATGTGGTACCTTTTGATATAGCAGGAATTGTTTTGGGAAGTCCTTACTTGTTTGACAGGAAAGCTATCTTTCATCGCCATGAAAACAAATATCATATCTTCAAAGATGGCAAGGAGTTCATTGTTAGAGCTCATCGCAAGAAGACAAATATAGCGATGGTGAATGGAGGACAAGTAAAAAGGCTGGTCAATTCAAGTAAGAATTTTGTTCTTCTTATGATTAAGCCCAAGGTTGATGTGAATCATGAGTCATTTAACAATTGTGATCCAAAACTTAAATCTGATCTGTATGATGTAGTTGATGCATATCATGAGATGTTTCAGGAGCCAACAAGTTTGCCTCCTAAGAGGGAGATTCAGCATGAAATCCATTTGCATCCAGATTGTCCTCTTCCAAACATAGGCATGTACCGCATGTCTATTATGGAGAATGCTAAAATAAAGAAGCAAATCAAGGACTTGTTGGACAATGGTTTCATAAGGTCAAGTACTTCGCCATGTGGGTCACCGATTGTATTGATTCCAAAGAAAGATGGCACTTGGCGTATGTGTGTTGATTTCAGGGCGTTGAACAAGATAACGGTAAAGAATCATTACCCACTCCCAAGGATAGATGATTTGCTAGATCAGCTGAAAGATGCTCGATATTTCACTAAGCTAGACTTGCGCAGTGGATATCATCAAGTAAGAATTGAAGAAAGTGACATTTGGAAGACAACCTTTAAAACCAAACAAGGACTCTTTGAGTGGCTTGTGATGCCGCTTGGTTTGTGCAATGCACCTGCAACTTTCATGCGGGTAATGGATGATGTCTTGCATCCTTTTCTTGATGATTTCGTTATTGTCTACTTAGATGACATCTTAATTTTCAGCAAGTCTAGAGAAGATCATGTCATGCATGTTAGAAAAGTACTTGATGTTTTGAAGAAGAATCAATTATTTCTTAAAATGTCAAAGTGTGAATTTGGAAAGACTTCTTTGGTTTATTTGGGACACATAGTAGGAAGAGGTGCTTTGAGAATTGATCCTGCTAAGATTGAGGCTATTGTGAAGTGGCCTACTCCCAAATCCATAACATAGATAAGAAGTTTTTTGGGTGCAGCTCAATATTGGAGGAAGTTTATCTCTAACTTCTCTTCTATAGCAGCTCCTATGCATGCAGTAACAAGTGTGAAGCATGCTTTCCAATGGGGAGGAAAGCAGCAAAAAGCTTTCGAATCTTTGAAAGAGAAGATTAGTTCAGCTCCAGTCCTTGCATTACCGGATTTGAGAAAGCCATTTGAGATACAAACTGATGCTAGTGATTATGCTATGGGTGCAGTTCTTCTACAGCATGGTAAGCCTATTGCTTTTCATTCTGAAACTTTTAATGGTGCTGTTGTAAATTATCCTACATATGATAAGGAGTTGTATGTGTTGGTACAAAGCGTCAAAAAGTGGAAACACTATTTGATGGGCAAAGAAATTGTTATACATACCGACCATCAGCCCTTACAGTACTTGCAATCACAAAGCAAGTTACAACAGTCACGACACTTCAGATGGATGGGCTTCTTGCAACAGTTCCATTTGGTAATAAGGTACAAGAAAGGTACTTTGAATAAGGTTGCTGATATTCTTTCAAGGCCTATTATTGGTGTTGTTACTTTACTTAAGAATGATTCCATTGTACATGATAGTTACATAGAACAATATGTATCTGATGATGACTTTAAAGATGTGTATGCTAACTTGAGTAAAGGGAATCATGTAGAGGAAAATGACTATCACATGCATAACAATTTGTTGTTTCATTTGGGCAAGTTGTGTATACCACAGGGGGAGAGGATAAATGTCATAAGAGAAGCTCATTCTTCTCTTATTGCTGGCCATTTGGTGTGAGCAAAACAGTTGCGCATCTACAGAGGTATTGCTATTGGCCTCGCATGGTAGATTTTGTTTCAAGGTTCATAAGAGGTTGTTCATTATGTGCTACAAGCAAGCCTAGCAATAGGAAGCTTGGTTTGTATACTCCTTTGCCGGTACCTTCTAGACCATGGGAGAGCATCTCTATGGATTTTCTAGGAGGTTTGCCAAAATCTAGAAAGCAGCATGATTATTTATATGTAGTAGTTGATCATTTCAGCAAAATGTATATACTTATGCCTTGTAAGAAAACTATAACTGTTGAACAAACTGCTGAATTATTTTTTCATCATGTATGGATTCACTTTGGTTTGCCTACTTCCATTATTAGTGACAGGGATTCCAGATTTGTGGGGAATTTTTTTTCCAACCTATGGGAGATGATGGACACAAAGTTGAAGAAAAGTACTGCTTTCCATCCGCAAACAGATGGACAAACCGAAGTTGTGAACAAAACCATTGTGAACCTCTTGAGAGGTTATTGCAGCAAGCATCCCAAGCTTTGGGATGAACATTTGCACTACATACAACATGCTTACAATCCTGCCAAGCACTCTTCCACAAACACCTCACCGTTTGAAGCTTGTTTTGGTTACTTTCCAAAATCACCTCTTGATTTTGTTCTTGAGAAAGATGTTGCGATTGAGGGACATAGTGATATTGACAAAGCTCGTTCATTCATTGAAAGAATTCAGCAAATACATCAGCAAATTCAAGAACAGCTTGAGAAGAGTCAAGGAAAGTACAAGGAAAGACACGACAAGCATAGAGTCGATCACAAGTTTCAAGAAGGGGATGAGGTATGGCTGTAAATTAGTAAGGAAAGGATGCAAGGAGAAGGTAAAAAGTTGAAGCCTATTCGTTATGGTCCATTCAAAATCCTCAAGAAGGTTGGAAATAATGCTTTTCAACTAGATTTGCCTTCCTACATGCAAATGTATTCTGTTATCAATGTGGAGAACTTACGTTTGTATGAACCTCCTTTGGTTGCTGATCATGAAAGTGTTGTTCAACTTCCATCTATAGAAGATTTCTCACCAAAATTCTTAGATGAGCTGAAAGAAGATACAATCCTTGACAGAAAGACACGCACTTCAAGGAGGGGCAGTGTAGATTATGTTTGGGCTGGTTTCAAAGGCAGCAAACCGAACAAGGAAAAGTGGATGGAGGTGGACAGAGTGAGGGAGCTGTATCCTCACCTCTTTAACAGGTAGTTGAAGGCTTTTGGGGTCCAAAAGCTTCCCAATGGGGAGGCGTGTGCAGGTGCTCATGTCCTAAGTGTCGTAAAATGCTCAAAATTTAAAGTGCTCAGAACTAGTTCAAAGTTGAATGACTGGAAATTTCTCGTCTTCCCAATTCCGGCGCCACAAACGGTTCGAAAAACGGTCGCCGTATGAGGAAGTTATGGCAAAAAGAAGAATTTTCCCATAACATTAGAAATTTTAATTAAAAAAAAAATTTAAAGAATATTCCGCAGAATATTCCTTGGAATATTCTAGGGAATATTTCCTTTTCAACAGCCAATCAGAATCTCCCACATGGCAGGCCCGGAGGCCTCCACGTGGCCCCCAGATGACGTCAGCAGCTCATGGGCGGATGTATTAAAATTTTTTTGTTGAATGGGGGATCGAATCCCTAACCTGTGGTCTACTAACCAAGCGCTTTACCACTGGACCAAGTGGTCATATGCTGTTAGAAGGGCGAACAGGTATTATTATAAAGTTTAAAATTGCATGGGGTGGAAACTAAAGGGGGCCAGCCCCTAAGGGCCAGCCCCCCTCTCATATGACCATGACCCAGGGGCTTAAGCCCTAACCGCCAGCAAACCACTAGCGCGCAATCCGAGGCAACCACCCAAACATTAAATATAACTGCAGTTAAGTTGGCGGAATTTTGGCAGGAGCGCCAAATTTGGCGGACCCACCATAATTGGCGGAGCTAACTGGAGTTAACTAAAGTTAGCTGGAGTTTTTCTAGGGGCAAACTGGAGAAACTTTAAATGGCCATAACTTTGGCTAGGAAAGTCGGTTTTGGACGAATTTTTTTTTGATTTTGGGTATTTTGGACCTTATGAAGCCATTGGTGCAGGTATTATAGACATCTGAGGTCATTTGCAGAGGTTTTGGAGCCGTGAAATTTCTAGGAGCCACTAGGGCCCAGTTTTGTGAAGACTGTATAGGGTTGCAGGTATCCATTGGAGGTGATCCAATAGTCAATCATGAAGGATTCAAGTGTTCTGAATCCATTTTTACCATCTATTTCTCCTGTAGATGCTTATATTCAGCTTTATTTTCAATTTGAGCATTTAATAAAAACAAGGACAAGACCGGTTGGGAGCTTTGGACCCAGCAGACGTAGCCCTGGAGGGGATGAACTGCTTTATCAACTTCTTTTGCATTTGTGGTTGATTTATTTTGCAGAACAAATTCGTTTTAATGTGTTAAACAGTAAAAGGAAATAACTCTGCTATGCTTCAATGGGTCATGAACAGCTGAAAATTTCATGTGTTTTCTTTCTGCAAGACATGGAAATCTTTTAAACATGTTTAATTCTGAATTGAATACCTTGCAAAAAAATTTCAAGTAGTTTCAAATTTAGATCATAGGTAGTCATATTTTTGTTCCTAAACTAAATTAGTCATTCATGTTAGACATTTTTAGTTGTATTAATTATTATCTAGTCGTATATTTTAACCCGAGACTAAATTAGTTGTTTATGTTAGTAGTTTTTAGTTGGGTCAGTTAAGATTGCTCATTTTTGGTAGTATTTCACTTGCAAAATTTCTGGTGACTAACATTTTTATTCACCTAGTCACTAATTTCTCATTTTCTACTAGTGCACCAGCTAAATCATCTTCACTTGAATCACTTTGTTCTAGTTTCTTTATAATGTGTCTATCATCAAGAATAGTGATATATTTTTGTATGACTTAGACATTTTTCATCCCTTTTGTAAGCTGTAAATCATGTACAACACAACATTTTGCATCAAGGCATATAGGTGTGCTTGCATCCCACATACATTCTACAATCATTGGTCCCAAGGTAGGGAGTATGAATTAAAAGTGATAACATTCTGCTTTGCAATAAACTTAAGGCATCCTAGAACTCTTCTGTTCACATCGTTGGCTATATATTATAATGTTTTTTAAACTCATTTGAAATACCAAACTTGATAGTAGATGCACCATGAAATCATACTGCCAGTCAGATGCAGATACAAAAATTATCTCCATAGAAATTGTACAAAAAAAGAGTGTGAATCCATAAATGAAACACCTAGACGTTGTTGATATTAACCATCATAACTAAAAATTTCGACACCATATATGGAAATGCATATGAAATATAATGAAGGGAAAAGAGAAAGTGAAAAACATTGTTGTAAATTATCTCAGAGTCCAAATTGAAAGTCCACAACTCAATCCATCCCAAGTTGCCACACATATTCAAACATTTTTATATGAATATTCTTATGTAGTTTCAAAGTAAAACCTGAAGGTGTTTTACTTTTGTGTTGAACATAAATGGTGGTTTGAAATTATACTCCACTTTCAACTAGAAAATAATTTTGTCACTCTCTCCTGATTCAGTGACCCACTTCTCTTCATAAGCTTGAACATATATGTCTTTGGTGACAAATTATAAACATTTGAAGAGTTCTTTCCCATGAGTTTTAAAAGGAATTTCACTTGAGCTGCCACATGGGCAGTATTCATGTGAATCTTAACCATTTTTCTGCAAATTTATCTTGGTTGCAACAAATTAAAATTTATTTATTCATTAATTAAACTCTTTGTACCCTTGTTGCAACAGAGGCTAAAATATCCTTATGATATCTAGAATATAGTATGAATTAACCATTTGCCCCATTCTTCATTTCTAGCATTGTAGTTTGTTTAGTAAAATAGCCAAACACATATGTAAGAACGTACTTTAAGAAGGAAGTTTTACAATCGTTTGATAGTATAGGGAATTTGATAGGTGTAAAAGTGTTCCCAAGCCACATTCCAAAAGACACGTAATCTATCGAGTCACATTCTTCAAAATCTTGTACACACTTCCTTCAGATCCTTTGAACTCAATCGATCCACTAGCTTGGAGTATTTAATTTGGAGACTCATAAATAGATCAAACCAATGAGTTACATGACCAGATACATGTGACTCCAACAACCCAATCAACAAAATGACCTTTGACCAAATCAAGGATGATAGAAATCAATGAACAAATGTGCTTAACTTAGACCATATCAAAAATATAATCTTGAAATTAAAGAAATCCAGTACTAAACTCATACCAGAACTTTCAACGCATTCTAGATGCTACACTCTCCATTTCAATCGATCAAACCTTCTTTGACCAGATCAATGCACACATATTTAAATCAATATTCTCATAGTTAATTAGACTAGGAACCATACATAGACCATATCAATGCATTCAAAGCATTCGACGACTTGTATATGACTAGATCAATTCCAATACAATGATTAAATAATTAAAGCATGAATTCCACTCGTTAGAGACCAATTCAAACAACCTTCAATGATTATTTTGTTAATAGATCAGCACCATCAAAATTCCTACATTCTTTATTATCCACGTTGGTAGTTTCATTCCTTTCAGATCGATCTCTTCATAACATATGAACAATGCCCTTCTTATTCTTATTGAATTTGGGACTATACATGTGATTCCATCAATTAAATCAAACTCCTCATGTCGCAACCATGATTCCAAAGTACATCATGAAATTAAATAACAATGCACACTCACTTTCTATTTAAAATGTTAAGCATCGATTTCTTTGTGCATGTATCCAATTGCATAAACCCTCACTGATTATTTTTATTTGTATTTTTTCTCCATTGTTTGTAGATGCAAGTGTGCATATTGAGATTTCAATAATATTTTACTGCCAACGGTCTCAAAATTCTCCAGATCACATCAACAAAAAGAAAGTTATTAAAAAATCTTTCAAGAGCATGACATATCAAATCATGGTGTTGCATACTCTCATATAGGGCCATAAAGAAAACATTCTACAACTCAATTCAAATGATAAAAATGAAACACGAAAAACCTTTTACACTGAAATAACTTCCTTTTCTTAGAGGAGATCTCCCTGAGCTTATGCATCTTTTGTTACAAGATCCCTCTAAGGCTGAGCCGACCTCTATTTTTCTTTGGGATTTCATAATATTACTTCTTCTTATAGACTTTGATATGTTTTTTTATATTTTGATCTATTCCTTCATTTTCTTTTCTTCTCCAAATTCTTCTTTGACCAAATTCCTTTAGAGCTACAGGTGGCTTGCAATCTTTGGCCATATGGCCAATATTATCACATGTAAAGCATCTAATGTGATGAAGGAATGGTGGAACATTATTAGATATTTTATTGATCAACCTTATATTCATTTTCTTCACTTTTGCATTAGCCCTGCAATTCTTAGCCTTATGCCCAAAATCATTACATAAATAACAATAACCAAAAAGGAAATTTGTGCACCTAAACATTGGTGAGAGTGATCTTTCTTGACTAATTGTTTGAGAATGCTCCTTATTCATTCTCTTACTTTTCTAAGAAAAGTTGATCTTTTTACTCCAATGGTTAGCTAAAATGTGTCAATATTTTTGACACCTTAAACATGTAATATCCCTTTCACCTTCTCTTGACACATTCTTTGGCTCCTTGTTTCCTTTCTTATTGTTGCAAGCTTTTGCTTTAGGATTTTTGACTTCTTCCTCATTAGCTCCCTTTGAGAAATATATACTCTTTTAAAACTCTTCTCTTGATGAAACCACCTCAACCTTTAATTTTCACAATGGTTGATATGATCTTTGAGCTAGCTGCCAATATCCTCTTCAGTTTTCATTTCTTCCTCCAACTGGGTTTTTAGACCCACAATTTCTTTCTTGAAATTGTGACTCTCTTTCTTCAATTATTTGGAGAAGCTTTTCTAGATCTCAATTTTATGCTGAGTTGTTGTATTTCTACCAATGTTGAGCTACGTTACGTTTGATCTTCAATCGATTTCTCTTTTTCTTCATAATTTTTCCATATTTATTCTCCATGCAGTACATGCAACCTATTCTACATATCTCTTTAATTATTGAGATCCGTGATTTTCTCAATGTCCTGATCATGAATATTACCATACATTACACATCTGGCTTGTGCATCCAATAGTTGATCTTGTTGTGAAAATTATTTACATTCATAACCATTTATCACCATTTTCCGAACTTCAAATCCTCAAGTAGATACTTCTAATTTCACCTTCTCTCTCCATGCTCAATAATTTGTTCCATTGAGTCGCAGAGTGTCTTGATAACCCATGATTTTCCTAGATCCACCTTCCAGCAATTAAGTTTCAACATAGGCACCGACTCTAATACCACTTGTTGCAAAATGATATCACTACTAAGAGGTGGGGGGGGGGGGGGGGGGTGAATCGGTAATGCCAAGGGGTTATAAAAAAATAAAAATATTTTACAAAAATGATAAATGATTAGTAACCCATCATATCAAAACATATCTAAATATGTAAAATCAACATAAATTTAACCCATAAACACTATAATAAAATCATGCACAAGGAGACACAAAGTTTTTTGGTGAAAACCCTAAAGGGGAGAAAAACCACCCTATTTTTGTTGCGCTGCTTTGATTTTATATTATTTATCAAGGAAATATTTGCAGAGATCAGTTAGCCACTACTAGATAGGACATAAGACCCCAACTACACTTTGCTAGCCACCACCAGCTAGAAAGCCTCAACTTTCTGTCAACTGTTAGTTGGCCGCTACTAGCAAGAAGCCATACTCCTATCTTGGAAAGCCACCATTTGCTGGAGACCCCTACCTCCTCAGCCTCTATGTATACCTCATTTCAAAATTATCAGCGTGGGCCTAATATGATATGCTCAAGATCCACACAACAACAAAATCTCAAGTCTGCAAATATATCTCTGAAACTTTGTTGATCAATGCTATAGGTATACAAGAGGCATCATTATAAAATATAGTTATCTCTCTCTCTCTCTGTCACATACTCCAATATTAGCATAATATATTTATAGTATTTCTTTTCATCAAAATAATTAATGACATTGCATACTTGTTGGCGGTGCTGGAAATTCGTCAACCAAAGGGATCTCCTCGATATGAAGTCCCAATTACACCTCACACTGTTTGGTGTAGGAGTACCATCTGTATAATGGTCCGGTTTCCAAATCCTCAAATATCTACCTTGGCTCTAGATGTGATTGTGCTTGGTGAGTGTGAAACACAACTATGTCTAAGTTCTCTTCGAATAGCAAGGTGAGTGTGCTTGGTGAGTGTGCAACGCAAACTGTGTCTAGGTTCTCTTACTAAATAAAGGGGGGAGAAAAGTGAGCCTCTAAGTGACAGGTAATAGTACCACCTAGGAAGAGACACACATGAACGAGAGGGACCTGTCTAACATCCACCGAAATAGTCCACAACGGATGTGACAATCGTTACAACTAATGAACCAGGGAAGATTATCCTAACATCCAATGGAATAGTCCACAACGGATGTGATGGTCGTTATAATCGATAAGTAAGGAAATTTTTGTCTACTATCCTGCGGAATAGTCAACAAGGATGAGACAACAGTGAAAACCATTACGGTACATTCCCAACAAGATAAGCACTAAAATAACTGAAATAGTTCAGCTATCTAAGTACATGTGAAGGAAAACATGAAATACAAGCATTTGCATAATAGTCTTAAAAATATCCATAATTCATGCATGAAAATGTGTTGGCATGAAAAGGCTTTTGTAATTAAGAAAAATTTCCAAGACACATATTTACGTTGTACATCACTAGCCCTAGTAATGGGACATTGGAGCCACTCCTTGCTCCTCAAAGAACTAACGGATCTCTCTAATGCTTTGTGGGAGGAACCAAGGTGACAATTCCTTTGCTCATACAATGAGGGATATATATAACCATGGGGTGATGCTTACCCCTTGTGAATCTTTGACAACCCTCATGACTATTCAACTTCCTATGACTTTTCAACTTACATGACTCTTCATATTCATGTGTGTCTGTAAGACTTCCACTTTATAACACATTTGATTTACAATATACATGGCCCACAATAGTGATGTGGAATATGACAACTCATGACACAAATTGACATGACACTGTTGACATGGTCTGGCTTGATTATGTGGTAATTTCACGCTGCTATTGCTATTGAGTGATAGACGTGTTCTTGGATATACTTTCTCTTCTCCTATGCATAGCTTGATGATGCAAGGTATTCACTGATCTTCAGACTTGGAAGGTGGTTTCACACGTGTGCTCCTTTTCCTTGCTCTTGGTAGGTCCAATCCTCTATTCAGCTACAAGTGAGATTTAGGCATGCTTCCTCTTTCTTCTTCATATTAATAATATTTCCATTACTTGATAGTGTACCTGTTCCTGCAATTCATTAATGATAGGACGACGTCAATCCTGAAAACTCCCTAGTCTAAGATGATAAATTATTATCCATGAAATGAGATTGGGACCAGTGATAGGGTGGGAGAGAGGGCCCAGTAACTGTGCATTGCACAATTCTAGGTGACAGGGAGTGGGGTTGATCACTGAGACTGCACAGAGCACAGCTCACTCTCGATTGAGGAACTTTTGAGAACAATACTCACTGAGGAGAAAACTTGCGTAGTGACCATTGGGAGTTAGGATTTCACAGTTTAGGCAGACTGTGGCTAACACAGGATGGGATTTTGGGAGACACATATGAAAAGTTTTTAGAGGCAAGGAGGACTAGGTAGTAGATAGACTTGGAGGAAAAATCTGCATAGTTCTTGAGGTAAGTGAGCTCTGATCGAGGGAGGACATTTGGGACACCTCTGCATAATTCTTAAGGCCAAGGCAGGTTGGATTCTTTATGTATTATTGGGTTCCATCAGATAAGTGGAAGAGCTTGAGGCTTGAGAATGCAAAGTGCGCAGTTCAAGTCAGACTAGGAGGAACTATTGCACAATTCTAGTGGTCAAGGAAGGTTGTTGAGCTCTAGAATTGCGCAATGCAACTTCGCTGAAGGACAACAATTGTGAACTGTGTAGTTCCAAGAAGCAATATCACAACACTCAGGGCTGAGACTATGCAGTTTGTAGTTCATTCAAGGTATGGTGCAACTGAGTTTCTAGGTTGGGAATATTTTCAGAAAAATGGCCAAGTGCGACAGGAAGATAGACTTGTGATGAACTTGAAATGTGATCACACACTTAACATACTTTGATGACACAACAAAATAGACCATCGTGGAAACAAACAACGCATTACCCTTTATGTGACCACCTCATGACAAGAAGTGACAATTGCAACACTTGAGATAGGCTTTAAGACAATTGTGACGACACTTGTGTGACAATGATCAAGACTTTTTGTATGAGTGCGAAAGGTGTTTACATGACTACGACAACTCGTATACACAAAGACCAACATTCGAACCACTAGAAAATTATCACAACATTACATATCAGTCAAACATACCAAGAAATGACAGTTAGCCCAACTTGCAAATTGGAATGTAACACTTATCCAAAACACATGAAATGACTTTCAGTGTTTGCAACCATACATGTCATTGAATACATAACGATATGATTTGTTTCCGTACCTACCCTCCAAAGGGGTGTGATTCTGATGGAGTTTTCATGCGGTCCTAACCTCTGATCTTCTATCATACCTTAGGGTTCCTTGGTCTTCTTATCTAGTGATTATATTTTCTCCTTAGCTCCTTGAGTATTAATATCCTTCTTAATCATCTTGCCATAACCTAGTAGAATCACTATATCTGTAATCCACTCATGACAAGATTACAAAAGTCTAATAAACTCCTAGTCTAAGATGTTGCATGATAATCCACTGACTATGTCAGAACTGGTATAAGGTCAAGGGGGAGAAGGCTCGGTGAGTAGGCTAGAATGAGGGATAAGACTGCACATTTCCTAATAAGGGAAACATTTGCATAGTGCCTAATTAAGGTCATAATTATGCAGTCTAAGTAAATAGTGGTTGTTGTAGGGTAAGGTCGTGGACGACAAATCTGCGCAATGTTTAGGGGCAAGGGGGTTGGGCAACAGAAAGGCGTGAAGGAAAAATCTACGCATTTCTTGAGGGAAGTGAGTTCCAGCTGAGGGAAGGTCATTGGAGGTAGCCTCTACCTATTTTTGGATGCTAAGGGATGTTGGGATTTCTGCGCATTATGTAGTTCCAACAGGCAAGGAAAAATCTTGAGGGTTGTAGATGTGAAGTGTGTAGTTTAGGAAGGCTGGATGAGGCTAGGTTGCTAGGAATCCTTCAAAATTTGGGTAAGTACAGGATTAGTGGAACCGATGTAATTAGTGATATAAATTGACAATAATAAAACACTTGGACACTTAGTGATACAACATAGATCATCCATAACATATGAAAACATACTTCTCTTAATGCAACAACCTTTGTGGTAGCTTATGGCAAGTGGCGCCGACAATAGACATTGTGAGGATAATGACGACACTTATGTAATAGTGCGTGAAACTTTGGAAATGAGTGTGAAACATGTCTATATTATGAGAACAACTCATTTTCACAAAGATTTCCCCTTGAAACAGACCAAAACATCCCCTTGCATTACTAGCAATAACTTTGATGCCTGAAGATGACTCTTGTTATATAAAGATAAAAAGGTGAATGGTTCTTGAGATCGAAGAAGGGAGCTTGAAATCATCATCTTACAAATAAGAGAATAAGGAATGACTGATAACAAGATCCATAGTAGGCTCCAAAATTTGAGTGTACACCAAAAATTTAGAGAGTGTTGCAGTCGCTACAACACTTGGCAACACACTGGTAGAATCCAACTTCTCAGTTTTCGTTAACTCCTTCCTTGTAGGGCCATGATTCTTTAGGAAGTATTGATTCATTATGAAAATTACCCTGGCCTTCCCACTTACCCTGTGAATATCCATGGCCCCCTATATGCCTTATCAGTCAAACACTACATAATATTCAACATAATCACACTATTTCGAGTTGGGAAAGGTAGTGTAGCTTGCAAGCTTAAGATTTTGAGACTATGATTTTTCATCTCTGGTGTTGCTCTGATGCGAGTAGGGATGGAAACTAACCCGATAGAGTCACGCAGGAGCACAAAAATTTCTCCATTACTAGTGAGCCTGGATAGTATCCCAGCAGAGTTGCTTGCTTCACGTCTCTACGCAGGAAGCCTTACTCTTCTTTCACCTTTATTTATTTCTTCAAAGAGAACTGTGAATTGGCACTTATTAATTTGGGGTGGAAGAGGGATCCCAACTTATTGACAAAAGAAGAGGTTCTTCCTTCAGAGAATCATATAGAGACCTCTGATTTATGTTTTCTCGTTTATATTTTCCCCTTCTCCACTTCTACTAGTCGGAAAAGCTTGAGAACACCAAAGAAAAAAAAGAGAGTATAGGAATGAGGTTTCTAGACTACAAACGGGTTGATGGTTGGACCAAAACTCTCCTTACAGATGGATCACATTTTCCATCAGAATTTTATCAGTCAAAATGTGTAACCAACACAAGGAATACAGACGGATGGCTAGCCAAATGCTGAGGTGTCACATGACCTTTTATAGTTCGGCCACACATACTAAGAATCCAAATAGATGTAGTAACAACACTTATCCACATAATGAAAACAAAAGGAAAACTCAACAAGAAAGAAAGAAATACAAAAAGAAAGAAAACAAAGAACCAGAAAACAAAACTAGAAGACAAGAGAACAAAATGGCTAAAGAAAACATGGTGTAGAACCCAAATAAGAAAACGAGGAAAAAATACAAGGGACAAGTGTTGAATGAGCGCAAGAAAGGGAAAACTAATATGCAACTAATCATACTCCTAACCTACCAACTAGAAGTTCATGGTCACATATAATGGAATTTTCGAATCCACTGTAGTTGTACATGACCTGCATCCATAAATATATGAACGATTAAACAGATATAAAGTGATGTGAAACAAAAGATACGAAAAACCTCGAAATCTTGCACAAGAAAATGAATGTCTTGCCTATGGCTGGAAATGTGTGTCACACCCACTACTTTTATCCAATTCAGATGCTTACCTTTTCGATGAATACCATTTTTTGACAAACCTCGGAAGCTTAATGCAGATGTGTCTTCATATACACCAAGCTCCTCAACAAGGGAGAGAAAAGATTGAAACTTGATGTTTTCTATAGATCTTTCCAAGTAAGATTGTTCCAACCATTCAGTAATTGGATCGTAAAATTCATGATGGACCTCTTGAAAACTCTAAAATCTTGAAAAAGGTGAGTTTTTAATTAGAAGAGCAAGATCATGATGGGAATCATCTGAGGAAAAATAGATCTGATCATATGCGACAGTCATGTTAAGATAGTGAGGACCTACCATAATCATCAACGAAGGTTGAAGTGCATCACCTACTTGACAAAAATATGAAGAGAGAGATGTTGAACAATGAAGATCAAGTGGTGTGAAACAACTGTCATTGGATATGTTGATGGGAAAATGATAAGTTGAATGAAAGTCACCCAAGACAGAGGAATGATTAGATGAGATAATTGAAGCATCATATTCCCAGTTTGCAATAAATAAGAAAAATAAATTTGAAAAATCTTGTGAATGCTCTGAACAATCGAACCAATTTCCTTGCGAGCTAGATATGATAGACCACCTTCGTGCAACTGGGGACAAAATGTACAAGAATTGTAGTCATTGAAACTAGCACCATAAATGTATGAAACCAGTTGTGACATGCTGAATGAAAATGAACTTGATTCATGTTACAACTTGTGCATTCATTATCAATCAAGAACATTTCTAGTGTGATGAGAGGACAAATTTGCAATAAAAAAATTGCAAGAAGAATGAGGAGCTAACCATTAAATGATGAATTCAATAAGTATGATTCCTTCGGGAAAAGATATTCCTTGAGATAATCCACTTCTCAATTCCATGACTCTATGAGAGATGCACATTCCCAACCCCAGTTTGATGTGAGAGATTTGCATGAAGATGAATGAACTGCAACAGATTTGTGAATTCACTCAGAAGTAAAATCTTGAAAATTTGAGGGGACACACCCGAAATACCAATTTGTTTTTACACAAGAACTCACATTGAGTGAAACCATGTAGATAGACAGGTTATGTGAGAGAATCCATATCTAATTTAGTTTGGAGGGATCACCAAAGTCACGAAGTCCTAACATAACCATCAACGGAAGTTGAAGTGCCTTGCCTCCCTAGCAAGTCCTAGAACCTTCTAGGATTGTAAAATCAAATTTTCAAGCTTGAACCAGATCATGCATGGTTTCAGGATAACTTCTATTGTAGATTTCAAAACTTCTCGTCGGATGGCAGCCATCCCTGTCACAGGTTTCACCAGATGTTTCAACTTCAATAGTCAGATTACTAAATTGGGGAAGCTCTTCTAATAGCATATTAAAATACAAATGAATAAGTGATATATCATGAGCAAGCTAATTTGAAGAGTTGTCTTCATGCAAGAGAGGAGATGACGGGGAATGGGAAGGGTACTCTATGATTTGATTCTTTGCAGTTTCATCATGGATAACCTCACATCCTTCTGTTAATCGATGGGATAACTCATCGGATGAAGAAAATGAAGAGCATGGAGTATCTTAGTCACAAGTAGATGTGTTGCAAAAGGTAGGACACAAGGGATAGTAAGGTGAAGAGGAAGTTTCAATATGAACATCTTCTTTGACTGAACCAGATTCTATATCTAAATTAAAATCTTCACGAGGAACCAAAATATCGTATGATGTGCTTGGGCATTCATCACAACATACAGAAATAAAGATTTCATCATTTGAATGATCACTGCCCAAGGTTGGGGGTTGATTGAAAGAATTGATTGTATTGGATTTTCCACTAAGATTAGTAGATTGAGAATCATTCAAGAATGGAAACTCATTGTTTTGACATGGAAAATTCTGAAATAAAGAGGAAATATTGGAAGCACTTTCACCTTGCTACTCTTCTACCTAGGTACTGTGACTTCTTTGTTGAAAATAAAAATAAGAAATGTTAAAAATAGAATCCATAAATTCCAATTTAATTTCTCCTTGAATTAAATTGTGAATTAAAATTGTAATTCTATTCTCATAGCAACTTGTAAATAATTAATTAAGTTTAATTAACTTAATTAGCTTAGTAATTTCAAGTTGGAATTATTTATGTAGTCATGTATATGTCTCCCTAAATTTTAGGGGTCTAGTATGAGTTTAAATTGAGTTGTAATTAGATAACTCAGTTTACTGAGTTATGGTTAGTTAAATTAGTTCTAACTGTTTGTGGAACTAATAGATGACTAACAGTCAGTTGGTGCACTAATGCGTCCACAAGTGTTACTCTAGTTAACTGAATATTCCCTCATGAGAAACTCATGCATGACAGCTTAGAGAATGACCTAGTTGAGACTAGAGTGTAGGGACAATGTACTATTAGTTGTATAATTTTCCAACTTCTACAGATGGTGCATGCAATTAGTTGAGGACCTATGTTTGGATTACGTAGTTTTGGAAGCATGAATTCCCTTTAAATATAGACTACTCATCCTAGGAATTATGCAATAGATTAGGGGCTTGGAGAGCTACAAAATTGGCTAAGTGTTGGCCAAGAGCTATCTTGTGAGTTGAGAGATTTTAGCATACTTGTGCAGAATGTTTCTAGTGAGAACAAGCTTTGTATCTTCACTCATATTTCTAATTAATGCAATACAAGTAGCAAGGTTTTGAGCAGTGGATTTCCCCATATACATATTGTGTTATGTGACATTGATTTATCTTCTTATTGTTCATATTGTTTTCATCGATCTATTGGCTTATGCTGGTTGAAAGTAGAAATAGATTCTCATCTTGCTTTAGTACATTACATGAGCTTGTGAATCTATAGGATTTTCTACATGGTATCGAATTTGAAGACAATATAGAAGAGAATAATTCGAATCTTTCCTTGCATATTGATGGATATCTAGTTCAAGGCAGATCCAGAAGACCCTATTTGCAGACTTCTTAATGAAGCTAGAAGGTTTCTAGTGGAGAGATTGAGGAGTAAGAATTTTTGGAGCGACGAGTTTGCAGAGAAGATCAGATTTTTTTTTTTTGAAAAAATTAAAAACAAATAACATATTTGGATTCCTTGGGAAAAAAAAAAACCAAATTCAAAAAACAAATCATTCGAATCGGAGTTCAGAAGAGGGAGATATCGTCAATTTAAAATCAACTCTTTTTTTTTTTCAGAAAATTTTGTGACGGTGGCACAGAAGAAACAAATTGGTGTGCAAGCCAAGAAAATGTATGCACTTGAGATACAAGATGCATGTAAATCCTTGCAGAGTAAGGAAAAGGCTAGAGACTTGGTGGTTGAGAGGGAAAGTGAATTACCTCACGACATGCAGCTCCAGAAGAAGCCTCAGAAGCAGTCGCAGACAACTGTGGAGGAGCCATAATTGGAGAAGAAGAGAGGAGACTGAGTGGAGAGATCCACTCAAATAGAGAAGAAGAAACCTCAGAAGTAGTCTCAGAAAATTGTGGAGCAACCACAATTGGAGAAGTTGAGAAGAGACCGAGTGGAGGCATCCACTCATGTAGAGACCTCTAGTAGGGGGGAATTTCGAGCCAAGTGGGAAGAGGTAGGAAATACAGCCATACCTCCAGGTGAGAGGTTGGGTGATGTGAAGTGATAGTCCCAAGAGGGCCGAAATTGGGTAGGATCCATTCATAGGTTTTATCTCATGGATCATACCTTGCTACCGGAACCCAAAGTACATAGTAGCGAATGGAATCATTGGCGATTGATGAATTCAGAGATCAGAGTAGCAGAGACTAGATAATTTAGATAATAGAAGGGTTGAAAATAGTGCAGAAAGGTAGAGTCAACAGAAGCATAGAGTTTTCAGTCGAGAGAGGCAATAGCAGTGAGATACTTTGATGACAAATGCATCATATTGATTCAGGTTGGATGTTTTTTAGTTTCAAGAGTTGTTATAGCAACAACACTAGAGAGAAGTGTTGCATGCAGAATGTTCCAAAGGTTCAGGATCAAGATCGAGTTGAATTCATTTCTTGTTGAGAGGGAGTGTTGAAAATAGCAGCAAGATATTTTAAAAATAGAATCTAGAAATTCCAATTTAATTTGTCCTTGAATTAAATTATGAATTAAAATTGTAATTATATTCTCATAACAACTTGTAAATAGTTAATTAAATTTAATTAACTTAATTATATTAGGAATTTCAAGTTGGAAGTCTTTATGTAGTCATGTATATTTTCTCCCCAAATTTTAGGGGTCTAGTATGAGTTTAAATTGAGTTGTAATTAGGTAACTCATCTTACTGAGTTATGGTCAGTTAAATTAGTTCTAACTATTTGTGGAACTAATAGAGGACTAACAATTAGTTGGTGCACTGGTGCATCCACAACTATTACTCCAGTTAACTGAAGATTCCCTCACGAGGAACTCATGCATGTCAGTTTAGAGAAAGACATAGTTGAGACTAGAGTGCAGGGACAGTGTACTATCAATTGTATAATTTTTTGAGTTGTATAGATGGTGCATGTAATCAGTTAAGGACCTATGTTTGGATTACGCATTTTTTTGAAACATGAATTACCTTTAAATATGGGCTATTCATCCTAGGAATTATGAAAGAGATTAGGGGCTTGGAGCGCTGTGGAATTGGCTAAGTGTTGGCCAAGAGCACTTGTGCGGAATTGTTCTAATGAGAACAAGCTTTGTATCTTCACTCATATTTATGATTAATGAAATATAGGTAGCAGGGTTTTGAGAAGAGGCTTTCCCCAAATACATCTTGTGTTATGTTCCATTGATTTATCTTCTTCTTCTTCATATTGTTTTCATCGATCTATTGGCTTCCGCTAGTTGAAATTAGAAGTAGATCCTTTTCCTGTGCTTTGGTACAGTGCACGACCTTGTGAATCTACATAATTTTCTACATTCTTTGTACATGATCGCAATCTCAACCATCATCTTAAGGATCAAGTGAATGTGAAGAATTAGTTGGTGAAGTAGTTTGATCAAGTGGGTCATGGTACAAAGAGTTAGGATATGTAGATGATATAAGACAACAAAAATCTAGATATGCTTTGAGACTAGAGTTGTGAACCATGATGTCATCTTGCAGAATGGAGTGAGTCTTCACCATAGGCTTCATGATCCATTCTATAATTTTCTCCATTGAAGTGGAACAAGAATGAGAATATGGATTGGATATTTGATTCGCAGATTTCCCAATCTTACAATCACTACAAGGAGGCACCCTCATCGGGACTAGAAAAGGAGGAGGAAAAAGAACGAAATGGGTAGTAAACTCGTCTAAAATTTGAGGTTCCTCATGATTCAAAAGAGTTGGAGAAGAAGGAAAACCAGGAGGTTCAGGATCATCGTATGAAGAGACATGAACCAAGTGCATAAAATCTTTCTTCAAGAAATACTAGGTCAAATGTTTTTCAGGAATTTCACAATAGAGGTGAAGGAACCAACCAGAAAAATCCTCATTTGATTCATCATTCTTCATTCTTAAAATGATTAACTCTTCCACAAATATCTCGGTGGTTATACCTATCTAAGGCTTTATGAAGCTTCCTAGCAAGTTGGTCAAATGAATGGATAGAAGAAATGGGTAATGTATGAAACCATTGACTAACACGACCTTCAAATGTGAGGGTGAGTAATATAGCAATGACATCTATGGAATATATTCTGTGAGAAATACAAAGATGAAAAACTTGAAACGGATGTTCATGAAAAGTTGATTCACCCTCACCATCGAACTGAAACTCGAACAAGTTATGAACAACTTTCTTAGGGATGGTAAAATTAATCTCTTTAGAAAAAAATCATGGGATTATGATTTGGGGAAGAGATATTTTAAATAAGAGATTCGAAAAAAAATCAACAAGCACAGTCTATCGTCCGGAACTCCTTCTAGTGCCATTTTGTTGACGATACTGGAAATCTGTCAACCAAAGGGATCTCCCCGATATGAAGTCCCAATTAGATGATTGTACCAATAATTCCTAGGTGTGTATTAGATGTTCCAGACCTCATGAGTGGGTAGGCCTTCAGGAAACCCCCCACATGCCCAGATGTCTGCAAATGTTGATCCAGCTTTAGATGCAGTTCCGCAAATGTGATGGGTTCGGTTTCACCCGCTTGCAATGCCCACAACATGCATGTCTCCTTCATATGATTCATTTAGATCTTTAGAGCCCTTTCCCGTTCAATAAAGAATTTTTGGTTGTGATCCCCCCCTCACCATATTAGCTTGAGGGGAATTATGTCTGATGTACTCAGATGTTATTGTATTAAGTCCTGGCCTATGTCTTTCTAGACACATTATGTATATGGGATTCAGTGTATTATTTTCTTTCCCATTGATGCCAGCATATAATGTATCATGTACTTTATAGCTCAGTCCCACATTGTTGGGCTCACCATTATTCTTTGTATTCAATTATCTCGGCAGGTATGGGTATGCCTCCCCCGCCACATTTGAGATCATGTACTCCAAAATAAAAGTATACTTATATCAGTTTAGTAGGTCTCGCCCGCTTGATTTTTGTCCTTCCTTGCGTTGCTTCAGTTGTCTCTCTCTCTCTCTCTCTCTCTCTCTCTCTCTCTCTCTCTCTCTCTCTCTCTCTCTCTCTCTCTCCCTTCGACCTCTCGTGGAAGTGTAACCTACAACGTATTCGGTCATATGATTTGCACCTAACACTCATACATTGGGGGGCAATTTGTTATCACCAAAAATGATGACCTAGCCATTTCTAACTAGGCGGATTGAAATACACCATGTAGGATTAATTTTACCATAGTAAAATCAATTGCACCATTGGAAATTATTTAGTAAACCATTTTTATTAGATTATTTCTAATTAAAATTAAAAAATCCCATGAGAATAATTGAATAAACCATTATTTATTTAATTTTCTCTAGAAATAATTATTAAATAATTATTTGATAATTATTCCTTGTCACATTTGACTAAATCACCTAGGAATAATTATTTAACTCACTATTTATTTATTATTCCCTAATTCTATTATTGGAATAATTGTTAAATCAATATTTAATAATTATTTCAATTTCACACCATTCTTAATACTCGTGAAATAATTAATAAATCTTTGTATTTGTTAATTATTTCTAAATATAGATATTTGAAAACTTTGAATATCTTTTTCCTCTCCAAAAATATAATAAAGTATTCCTAATAGTTAGATATTGATTGGTCAATACTATTTTATTATTTTCCATTTTCAAGATCAACCCAATACTTTGTTAAATAAGAGGGTTTTCCATTCATTCTCCTCCATGATCATTCTTATCGTCACCAATATCTTCTTCTTGCATTTGAGCTCCCACTAGAGTTCTACACATTGTTTTTGGTTTTACACATATTGAGAGAGAGAATCAAACGCTAAAGCATCAAGAACATCAAAGGATCTATCCCACGGAGGGGGATTTGCAGACCCTTTTGTAGATCTCCTTCACCAGGTTTATCAATAAACATTATTATTCATTTAAAATTCTTTCCATATTGGGTTATTACATTCGATTTCTATAATTGTTTGCTATTTTGCATCACATATATCTTTTTATTGCAGTTTTTCTCATTTTATTGTTGCAGATATGAAGCGTTATCAGCCACAAATTGTTGTTAGGGTCACTTTTCACCAGTGACTTAAGTGAAGTATTTCTGGTACACCTTCCAAGACATTTCATACTAACATCTTACTAGCAACATCTTAGCTAAATTGAGCCTTTGCTTCAGCTTAGTCATCTCCTTTTCAAATCCTCCTAGCTTACTGTGACAACCCCAACCATGGTTCTGTAGTAAAATGAATTTTAAACATTTTTGCAAAAATAAATTTAAAGGGGGACTAAGTCAAGGGACGTGAATTCCAGAGCTAAGAAGAGGTTGCTTTCTTGGGATGTGAATGGGTTTCTTTTGTAGAAATCTAAATTGTTTTGTGACAACCATTAAAAGGTTGGTGAGTGAGCCTTATGGACTGGTAAGGGAATTAGTTTGGGTTGCAAGGATGTACACAGGCCATGCTGCCTTGAGAAACACTTAAAATGCAAGGAGAACCAAATTAAGGATGTTTATTTTGTTGGTCGTAAAGACATAAATCGATCTCAACACAAAAGAGAAGACAATAAAGAAAAGAGAGGGGGTTCGATCTCACTAAGGGGGGGATGATCACTATCATTCACATAGGAGAGAAAAAATACTCACTCACTGATTCATCCACACAAGATTCGACATTCAAAAATAAGAGAGAAGAACGACAAATAATTGTTTTGGTTGGAAATATTGGTAAATGGGTGGTTTCTCCTTGGTGAGGAATAATGCCTCTCGAGTCCCTATAAAGTCGTAGGGTGGAGATTTTTTCTCTATATTCCCTCAGTTGTGTGCGTGGAGGATTGTATCCTTGGAATCCTAGAGGGAGAGCCTCTGAAACCTTCTTATTTTTTATTACAATGGGTTTTAGATCCCCCTACGTTTTTTTTTTAACCACATGGTGAATTGGTAACTGTCAGTCCTAATCTATGGGAGACCCAGGATCAATCCTCGTAGCTGCCACTATAACACTAAGAGTACATCCAACTACCTACAAGTCGATATACTAAGATCCTATGGTTTTAGCAATGCGAGACTCTCATGCTGCCAAGGCAGGGGTGGGGAATCTGCTTCTCGATCATCTACCACAGCAGGCTAGTGTACTCAATGAGATTTGAACTACGGTCTCCTAGGCTTCGCTCAAGTAGGATTACCGTCAAACCACACATCACTGTACTTAGATCCCCCTATGTTGGTGGAACCACTATGTTTTGGTGAAGGGTGGAGATGTTACTCCATTGATTCCCTTGATACCTTTAGGTGGAGGCAGCTGGCCTCTGGACTCCCTGTGCTTTATTTGGTTACTGAGTGAATGGTGGGTTAAGGAGGGAGGTCCTTTAGAGTCCTTCTTTCAATTGGTATTTGATGTTTTATTCCTGAAGCAAGCCCTTCTCTAGATCTAGCTCAGGGGTGAATGTGAGTTTGGTGGCAGTTGTTTAAGGTTGGGTGGAGAGTCCTTGTCCCAGACTCAGTTGCCCAAAAGATTATAAGATAAGTGTTCTTGTGCCTGCAATTTCATTAAGTATGTGTATGTAATGTCATTAAGTATGTGGATGCAATGTCATTAAGTATGTATTTATATTCTTGGACTGAAATGTGTGTAAATGAGAAATGATTATATGTTTTGTTCTGGATTGAACGATGCTCATGAACATGTTGAACAAATTATAATGCTTCGGTGGTTAATTTATTATTCCTATGAAACATGAGATAGCGCCATTGCTATAACATAAATGATTTCCATGCTAAGAAAAATGTTAAAGCGTGTCAAATAGTTCCTATAGGACTAAACCATACTATCACCTAATAAATAATAGAAACTTTCATAAAGAAAGAAATCAATATGGTTCATAAGAACCATATTTTATCATTACCAATACTTAGCACGTGAAACCTTTTTTATTACAAATAAGAGTTACAATAAAGGCATCTCGTTAGCAGGGCCTGTGCATACATGTAGCGATGAATGTATATCTACACACTAGTTAGAAGCTTGTAAATTAGTTTATGAGGCATGTGTTGATGCCAAGGACAAATTCCTCTTTAAACTGTTATAACCCATGATCTTGCAGTAGGGGTTCTTATAGACTTGCATTTTCAGCAGTCTTGCAGGTCTTCGACAAGGTTAACATTGTTGTTGGATATGGCACTACAGGACTGAGGGAGCTCCTTGGCCTGCAAATCATTGAGGAGTGTTGGCCTCCTCAAGCCCCTTTTGGTATTTTACAACTCCGATGGGCAGTGAGGAGATTTTTGGTCGTAAGCTCAGGAGGGTTAATGTGAGTAAGGGTTAGCAACCCCTAGAGGCCATGGTAAAATGTTGGTGTGGATCCAGTCGGTTGCACCACCTCTGCAACCAAGTCCAAAAGGAACCCATGTTTGATGGGAAAGGGTAGCACAGAGCTACATTGCAGGAAAGTTGAGTGGGGACCCAACATATAAATTAATCAAACTTGTTGATGCTCTTGATCGTAGGGAAGACCTAGACATGGAGGGTACCGATTGGCACACTTAGGTTGCCAATCATAGTTATATTTTAGAATCTAACATATAGATATTTGTATACACATGGGAATTGTAAATTTGATTCTACTAGAATAATTAAATCTAACTAACTTATATCACATTACTAAATCTACTTAATTTTTTTAAATATTTACAACTAAAACCCTAATTAAAAAAAATCTAAACTTTCGCTTTATAATAAGACATAAAACAAATTAATGCCAATTATCTACATTAAATAAAATTTATTTATATATACACTAACCAATAAATATATATATATATATATACACACACATACATACCAGCAAAATCTTAACTTAAAAAAAATCGTAAAATATAAAAACCTGAAAACCAATTATCTACTTTAAATAAAACTTATTTATATATAATATGATCAAATTATATTAAATCTCCTTAAAAAAATGCATAAAGTTAAAATACTAACTTTTAAAGGTTATCTTTATAATAAAGCATACTTTATAGTAATTATTTACATCAAATTATTTATATATATATATATATATATACCATTCAATCCATTGGTTTGGTGACTACTCTTAGTTTAGCATTGACCAATGCAATTTATAATGTTTAATTTTGAAAAATATATAATTATTTTTCAACATTACTAAAAAAAAAGTAATTTGAAAATGCAAACTTCTGATTCATAATATTTATTGAGAGAATCCTTTCGCTAAATCACATTTCAATTATTTTTGTCCACCTGTTTTGAACCACAAAGTGTGGTTCATCATGAGTACATCCAACCATACAATCATTTGCAATTATATATTGTAGAGATGCACAATGACATGCAATTATATATTGTAAAGATGCAAAACTACTAGAAAGATAAACATTGAAAAAATTAATACCTTATTTAAAAATGAACGTTATATATTTTATAAATAATCAATATAAACGTTAAATCATTTATAAAATAATAGTATGAAAACTAAATTTAAAATATTATTTATAATAATAAGTTATTATAATTTTGATATTTTTAATAACAAAATTATAATAACTTATTATTATAAACCATATTTTAAATTTAGTAATTCCTTTTTATATTATTATTTTATAAATAATTTAACATTTAAGTTGACTATTTTAATTTAACATTTACACTGATTATTTTATAAATTATATAAAGTTTATTTTTAGTTAATTTATTACTTTCTTCATTGTTCATCTTTTTAGCCTTTTTGCATAATTGTATTGTAAGATTAATACATTCATCCTACCCTAATGATGAACCACATTTAGTAATTAAAACCACGTTGCCATAAATATTTGAAATGGAATATTTGATTGGACCATAACTTGAAGGTCTTATTGCACCCTTTGCACAAGATAATGTTATGTGGATAACTATCTCACATATTTTAAGCCATAATTTATGGATATAGTTACAATATTCATCCATTATTTTTAGATATTGAGTAGTGTTTTTTTATTTTTAGGTTTTGAAAAAAGTAAATAACATATTCATTATAAGTTACTACTTTCCATGATAATTTAAGCCAATCTTTACCCAAAAATAAAAAATAAATAAAAATAATTAATACATATATATAATTCTTATTATTACTTATATTTTTTTTTGCAATTATGTAAAAATAGAATTATAAAGGTATAAACTTATTAGTATTTACCAATAAAAAAATCATGCAAATCCAGTATCAATTTATTATTAGTTTCTCCCAAAACATTATTGTATTGGTCCATTAACCATTACTAACTTAAACAATACAAATTATATTTTTTTTTTCAAATTTTTCAATAACATAATCTCAAAATTACATCCATAAAACTATATGAAATCGGATATATCCTAATTAATACTTGGTGTTTGTTTTAACGTTTTAACTAAAATATAATCAACCGTAACATCGCACGTCGTCTCTTTTCTATTTAGTCAACATAACTTTTATGAATAAGACACTTTTTTATTATTATTTTTTTCGTTTCTCTTTTTTTTTTCCTGGTGGTTTACATACACTTGTGGTAAGGGGGTGCAGGCTACGTTTATGAAATAACTAGGGCGGTGCAGGCTAAGTCCACGAAATAACTAGGGTTGATCTCTAGGATCACACCTCTCCGCCATCACAGACCTAACCCCAAGGACTTCGGGTAGAATCGACCCTGTGACCTCCCGTTTTGGCGAGACACGACTTGACCAGTTGAACTAACCCTTGGGACTTTTCATTCCTTTTTATTTAGTGAACATAACTTTTACGAATAAGATTTTTTTTTTATTATTTTTTTCGTCGTTTCCTCCACCAAATCTTAACTCTGTCCCTTTTTCCTCCCTTTCTCCACCAAAGTCTTAGGTCTGTCGCTTTTTTTCTACCTTTCTGCACCCAAAGTCTTATGTCTGTACCTTTTTTTCTCCCTTTCTCCACCAAAGTCATGTATCTTATTTCGGTTCTTTTAGCTATTTCAGCTTTTTAAAGTCTTCGTGCACCTACAAAATTCAAAGAGCAGGTAATTTTTAACGTTTTGCTATTGACTGGATGAAACGTGCTTGTTCCGTGTTGACTTTGCATATTCTACGCTCCAAATGGTACCTAAGATTTATGTGGGAGGACTGATTATTCGAAGCCTGGAAATACAGGTCTCCCGCATTAATTGGAGTGTATGTTGGTTACTGTCTCAGCATTATTCGAAGCCGGGAAATACAGGTCTCCCCGCATTAATTGGAGTGTATGTTAGTTACTGTCTCAGGTAACCATAGGTTAGCTCCATGCTTGCTTGCTCACCAAGTTGTCCCAACACCGACACGACACCGCTTTCCATGGCCTCTTCCGGAGATATTTTCATTCAAACTTACCTAAGTTGATTTCGTTTAATTTAATAGACTTTCCTGAGCTATTTAACGCTACCTACACTTCATTGTCGTTCATTCCGTTCTGTTGCTGTGTCATTTTTGTCTTCCCAACGGCGATTCGATGCCTAGCATCCCATCTTCTCTGGATGGAATTAGATGTCCATCGCCCTCTTCCTTCCCTGCCTCCACAGCTATTCTTCATTATCCTTACTGCATTCTGCGCCTCGCTATTCCCCTGCTCCTTATGCTTTGACGTGCAATACCAGTATTGCGGAAATGCTAATAAATGTAGGCATATGGAGATACCGTATCCTTTCGGGGTAGGAAAGCGTGGATGCGGTCACCCTAGCTTACAGATCGACTGTGTGCACAACTTAGCTCCAGTGATCTCAATTCAGGGCAAGAATTACACAATACTAGAGTTTATCTACCATACCAAGCTCTTCAGCGTTGCGAGGGGCGAGAAGTGCAAATTCTTAGATGATCCCATTGACATTCAGACACCGCCTCCACGGCTTACAGACATAGCTTTGAGGATTGCTAAAGAGAACAGGACCCTAAACGTGTTCAATTGTAACAAACAGGGTCAACTGGACCACTCAATATTGGTTAGCGGGAAATGTAATTCTAGTGTCTCTTACAGTTTATACGAAAATGGGAATTGGACTCCGGGATGTTCTAAGACACAAGTAACAGTTAATGTGGGACTCATGGAACTGCTTTACAGCGATACAAAGAGAGATGAAAGCTGTAAATCATGTGAAGCAAGTCAGGGGATATGTGGTTACCGTTATAACACTTCGGATTCAATTGCACCGTTCGTGTGTTATTGTAAGGATGGACCCCGTACAGACAATTGCCACGGCCACGGTATGCTCTTCTTAAAATTTTCGCAAATTGACTGTCAGTTCAGTTAATATTGAGAGAGTATTTTACAATCTTAGTGTTATTATTTAGAGTTGGGTAGCCCATTTTCCATAGTGTTTATATATATATATATATATATATATATATATATTTATTCTTAGCCACCGAAGAAATGGGAAGTGGGATTCTTATAAGGACAATAATATGTGGCCCATCCTCACAAACAAGAAGATATTGTTATATGTATATGTAAATCCTTCCTGTTACTTACGATAGTTGTGTTATGGCTGCTTTACAGGTCGCCGAACAGTTATTATAATAGGTAAATTCATGATTTCTTCCTATACTGTTTCTCCGTTTTAACCCTGCGCTGAATTGGTTTCCATATACTGTTCGCGGTTGGACAGAGATCACATTGATATCAATCTCTTTATTCCACCGCAGGTTGCTCCGTTGGAGGAGCTGCGCTGTTAGCGGTACTCTCCCTAACCTATCATCTGAAGAACAGAAAATCTCCTCCTAGCGGGGCCGTTCCGAGACATTTGCTTGGGCGCGAGATGGGCAATTTGCCCATATTCTCTTACGAAGCACTTCGGGAATCTACAAATTGCTTCCACGAGGAGAACAAACTTGGGGTTGGAGGGTTCGGGTCGGTCTATCTGGGAAAACTTTGGGACGGGCGAATTGTAGCTGTAAAGAGACTTTATCACGATAACTCTAGGAGAGTCGAGCAGTTCATCAACGAGGTGAAAATATTTTCGACCTTGAATCATCCATACGTCGTTAGTCTTTATGGCTGCACCTCTGCAGACAGTCCAGAGCTGTTGCTTGTGTACGAATATGTCCCAAATGGGACCCTGGCCGATCATCTTCATGGCGATCGCAAGAGCTCCAAGGGTTTACCTTGGAATGCTCGCTTGAACATTGTTATTCAAACTGCCCAGGCCTTGGCTTTCCTTCACGCCCTTGAGCCGCCTATATTCCACAGAGATGTGAAATCCTCTAATATTCTCTTGGACGATAATTTGGATATCAAATTGGCTGATTTTGGGCTCTGCAGGCTCCTGCCTGTGGATGCTTCACATGTGACTACTATCCCACAAGGCACACCAGGGTATGTTGATCCAGAGTACTATCAGTGCTATCAGCTGACTGACAAATCCGATGTCTACAGCTTTGGGGTCGTTTTGATGGAGGTCATCTCTGCCAAAGTAGCGATGGACATAAATCGGAACAGAAGGGAAATCAACCTTGCTAACTTGGCGATAACGAGGATTCAAGAAGGGGCTTTACATGAACTAGTGGATCCGCAGTTGGAGATTCAAGCGAATCATGAGGTAAAGGTAATGGTGATAGCGGTTGCAGAATTGGCCTTCAGATGCCTGGGCTCAGAGAGGGATGAGAGACCGGCTATGGAGGAAGTTGTTTCACAGCTTGAGAAAATCAGATGTTCTAGTGGTACGAGTGTATAAAATTGAAGATTTTTTTAGTGAGGGGTTTGCTTTTACAACGAACCTTCACATGACTTTTGATATCTATTTTTACCTATATCATATATTTTTGTATAAATTTTCCGTTGTGGATATAAAAACATTTTTTATTATTATTGTTAATATAAATTTTGTTGTCTGTGAATATATATATATATATGGTTTTTTTTAATTTAGGGCCCAATTTTTTTTGGTGGAGATCAAAATCCTTGCTATCAAGGTTATTATTGGCTGCTTCATGTAGGCTAGCATATATGTAAATATTACTCCGTAAAGATTAATCATATTTAATCGTGTTTATTCTTATGGTGAAATTAGTGCAATTATGTATATGCATTATTTATGTAATTTCAAGATTTTACAAATGTAGTTGAATTATTTTTTAAAAGTTTGTAAGTAATTTAGTCAAATCTATTTGCTATAATGTATTTTGAAAAAATAAAAATCAAATCTCAACTTTCAAAATAATGAGTTGAACTAAAGGATGACCTTAAAACAATAAAACAATATTTAAATAGGAATTTGGAAGGATCCTAACATTTGAAGCAATAACAATATATAGGGCATAAGTTTTGAAGAAATTCATAATATTTGAACTAGTAAGAAGGACAAAGCTTCCATGCTCACACCACCAACACCTTAAAAGCTCAAACTTAATTGCTTTGAGATTAGAGTACTAATATATCAAATGCATGAGAGGAATGGTAACCACACATTTGACATTTAATCAAACTAATAAAAAAACTAGGTTTATAAAAATTAGGATCTATCAATAGCATACCAATCAATACTAAGGAAACTAAAAAACCCTTCAATTTGATTATTCTATCCTCATAAACTAGTGTTTCATATACCATATCAATGACCCATGGGTATGGGCAAGCCCCTTGAGTCTCAACCTTTAAGATCTAGGCTTCAGTGTGTATAGTCACTGCATGATTGCATGATGTGAGTGGAGACAAAAATGAAATTTTTCTAAAATGTCCAAAAACTTGTTTGGGCGATTTTGTGCTTATTTTGGAGTCTTGTTATTATGGCGGTATTTTATGCATATCTTGGAGTCTCATCTTCTTGAGAAGTAGAGTCTCAATCAACAATACTATTATTTCTTACTTGATTTTCTACAATCCTATTCGGAATTGCACAAACACATGTAATTTTTTAACTCATCCATCAAAATGACTTTTAAAAATTAAGTAAATGACAAAATGATCAGTATTTAACGAATAAATAAGTAAAATACAAGTAAATACCCATCAAATTTAACACTTAAGAGTAATTACACCATAAGGTGTTCCCTTTGAAAAAGACATCCCTAAATGCCACGTTTGACCAATCTGCATTGTGAGAGCTGTTGTTAGACGATTGAACCATTCTTACACATAAGATGATGTTGATGTCATAACCGTCTCAGGCGTCTGACCTGAGGGATGATGTCATAATTGTCTCACCGGTCTGACGTGATGGAGCCATAATCGTCTCACATAATGGTTTAGGCTATGTTTATTTTATGACAGGAAAACTATTTCTTACCTTCTCAAAATTCTAATGCAATCAATCTTCGTCTTGCAACTCCCGTCTCTGCTTCTGCTCACTGAAATATATTCTATATTCTACGTAAATAGTTTTAGTTCAGTTAATATACCGTTTGTTTATATAAAAATATTTGATAGGCCTCGAACATCAGCCATGGCTACGGCCTGTAGGAATATCCAACATCTGCTGGAAATATGATAACAATTCCGAGCATTGACAAAGGAGTCTGAGGGAATATTCCAACAACTATCCTTGATTTCTTGGACACAAAGCTTCATGTATTAATTAATTTAGCCCAAGTTCAACTTGGAAAAGATTAGATTAGGTTTCAATAACAGAATATATGGTATTATTACATATGAAAATGTATCTTGTCACAATTTATAATAAATACTTGATGGTCCAGATGCAAGGATAATTGATTATTTCATTGTGATTACCGCGACCAACACTAGAGGATTGAAACATAAATCAATCTGACAAAACGTGTATCTTCTTGTATTGCAAGATGTCAACCCTTATCCCGATTGCAAGTTACTAGAAACCCTTCCGTGGCTTGCTCAGGCCCACCTCTCCGTCTCTGTTTAAATAAATGGACGTTGGCATGGATTACTAGAACGATTTATGGTCAGAAAACTTTTGGAGTCGAAAAATTTCAGAGTGGTGAGAGAATGAAGAAAATGTACCAAAGCTATACACCTATCTTCAGGGTCATTAAGACTGTGTCAGTCGGATGGTTAAAGACTTTTTCAATCAGATGGTTAAGTAAATCATGGCCATCCAGAAGCATAAGATAGACAAAGCTGAAAGGTGACGATTTGGTGTTTCTCCAACATTCTCTCTTCAGGTCTGACAATGGATCCGACAGCTCCTTCAACTGGATTTAAAAAAAAAAATTGAAATGCATGAGCCAAGGTGTGCACTACGACTAATCAGCTAGGTGTAGAATTACAATTAAATCTATGGATTTGAAGTTAAGTGGAAGTGCGAAGTTCTCTTTATGTTGTTGGTGGACATTTTTGAAGCTTCATTTTTTCTTAATTTAATTTTATCCATTGATTTTGTTTTGAAATGCTTTTTAATATTATATTCGAATGAATGAATTGCGTATCCAAAGTGTGACGCCCCTGAAATTTTGACAGGAACTTACTAGCATCTTGTAGAAAAATGTCTTCTTGAAATTTTGATTTGAAATTACCATGGTACCAAATAAAATTTCACATTTTTACAGTCTATCTCAAATATTTATGTTTTTTTAAAAAAATGCCCATGCAAGTTCCATCATTGTTTATTTTTACGGACCTAGTGAATACCATATGCTTATAATGGAGCTTAATTCTATAAGGGGTTGTACATTTGTCTACAACAAAGGAGCTAAGTTATTTCAAGAGTTTTCTAATAGGAACTCATTGAGAAAACTTACTCTTCACTTATCTAAGCTCAAATGGTTCATTTTTGCATATGGAGTCAAGTTTAACAGGTTTAAAGTTAGTAATGGTTTGGGTTTTTACACTGCAAGAAAAAAGGACATTGGAGAGGGTCAAAAAATGTCACCATAAGCTCATTGGTGACGGTCAAAAGGGTCAAAAGGGTCGTTGTCACCAAAAATTGAATGTCGCCGAAAGTATAGGTGTTGTGGTGACATTCAAAGTCCGTCACCAATAATGAGTTATAATGACGGATAGTGACTATCACAATTTCATATGAGCAATGGTGATGGACCTTAGCCTCCATCACCAAAATATTGAACGTCACCAAAGGTGGCGTCGCCAAAGTTATAATTATTGTGGTGACATTCAAGGTCCGTCACAAATAATGATTATAATGATGAATAATGACCGTCACCATTTCATATGAACAACAATGATTTATTGTGATGGACCTTTCATGGCCGTCACTGTTGATGCATATATATGGTGTTGTTCGTTAATTGTCACCATTTCATATTTTGGTGAGGGTCGAAAAATGTCACCATAAGCTCATTGATGACGGTCAAAAGAGCCATTGTCACCAACAATTGAAGGTCACCAAAGGCCACATCGCCAAAATATTGGTGTTGTGGTGACATTCAAGTTCCGTCACGAACAATGATTATAATAACAGATAATGACCGTCACCATTTCATATGAACAACAATTATTTATGGTGATGGGTCTTTCATATCAATCACTATTGGTACATATATATGGAGACATTGGTTGACCATCACCATTTCATATTTTGGTGAGGGTCGAAAAATGTCACCATAAGCTCATTGGTGATGTTCAAAAAAGCCACCAACCTCCTTCTTGTTAAGCAGGTGCTCTTCTATTGAGCTAGCACCCTTTAAAGAATTAGACTATAAAACTTTATAATTTGTAAATTCTACAACTTTCAAGAAGTTATAAAACTCTGTAAAGTCTTGGCAAATCTTTTACTAAACAATCAACATATCATCGAAGTTGCAGGTCCCTACCTAATTGTTATGGAAGTTATGAAAAGTTGGTGGAGGGAAAAATAGTTACGTATAAGATAATTAATATGTTCAATTGAATACTCAATTACAAGTGAAACTTGAAGACATTTATAAGCTATAAATGACCTATAATTATCTAAAATTTGCAACTACACCACAGATTGATTTCTCACTTTGTGAATTATGTAAATTTATTGTGATAACATAAAAATATGCCTCTAGAAAACCGATTTTCATGCCAAAAAGTTAAAAATAATTGAGTATATATGATGCAATTATGAATAATGAGCTACATGCTTGAATCCTACCAGCTACGGGGTCTATAAAACTAATTGAAAGTGCTAGTTATTAATTAATTCAATATGTCAAAATACAATGATCAATAACAATGATTTTGAAATGTAACCACTAAACAAATGTTAAAATTGTAAGCATAAAGTTTGGCCAATATCCATTACACCAACAAAATATCCAAGGGCATTCAAACACTTCCAAATCCACACTAAGCATGAGTATCCAAAGATGAAATTGCATGGATACAAGGAAAAGACTCTCTACCTCTCAATGATAACTATGTCCTCCCACAAGTACTTCAACTAGAAAAGGGGTGTGAAGACAAGAACCTCAAAACAAAAATAACTACACAATACAAGCATACACTTCATCCCCCCTCTACCTTTATAGAATAGATCTAGGGGGATAACAAAAAGACCTATAGAGGATAGGATTAGAGTGGGAAAAATAAATATGATAATAAAAAAAATAACCAACAACAAAATCTACTAATTTGAACATGTATCCACATGTACTCAAATATTAGAGGAAACAAAAGAACCCAACATGATTGATTATGCACTTGATAAAATGGCATTTACGTCTTTAGTAAAAGTGAAGAAAACCTTAGCCTCTTTTCTATTGACCTTTGGAATAAATCATCTATGTATGGCATTGGGGTTTTGTGATACACTCTATGCTTACTCTCCAACATTAAAACAAGATGAGTTGCAAAGCAACAAGTCCCTTCCAATGAGAGTGGCATAGATTTTGCCAAATTTAGAAGCCTAGTTTTTATTCATGTTTCTAGAGATTCTGCCAAATTTAAAATCCTAATTTTTATTCATGTTGGTAGAGATTCTGCCAAATTTGGAAGCCTAGTTTTTTTCATGTGCCTAAAATGTAAGAAGAAGAAGATTATAAACCAGGTCACCTTTTCTGTAGATCAATAAACAAAAGTTTGAATGTGTATTAAACACATAAATAAGCTGACCGAGTTAATCAAATATTTTATAATAATGGTATCTACTATGAATCCCCCAATCCAAATGACAAGAGTTTCCTACGTATCCACCTTGCATAATTGGAGGGTCACCAACCTAACTTGTAGAAAATTATCTATCAATATACCAAAATCATCAAGTATATTGTTCAAAGTATTATAGATTCCCATTTACCCTAATGTTGTCCACATAAAATTCATATTGAAATCACAAATACAAACACTTTGATAAAAATGTTGATCATAGTAAAAGGTGGGAATCCAAATCATATCAGTATTATTGGTGTGGTAACAAGAAAGAGCAAACAGGTAGAAGAGACAACTTTGCTACACATGTACCTATTTGTACATACAACATACACAAATAAGCATGGGATTGAGAAAACAAAGCACTTAATCCTCATAAATTCACTCACATGAATGTCTGATGCAGGTGCATGGCAATGAGTCTGAATCATCTCCTTAGTAAATCCAAAAAATTGGAACTGCATCTCTTTAGTGTATCCAAGCTCATCAAGATTGCTTTCCATTTCTGTATTTATTGTTGGTGGATCACATCTTAATATCTGCAATCGAACACACATTCAAACTTTTCTACACATGTACCTACTTGTACATACAACATACACAAATAAGAATGTGATTGAGAAAACAAAGCACTCAAGGCTTATAAATTCACTCACATGAATGTTTGATGCAGGTGCAAGGAAATGATTCTGAATCATCATCTTAGTAGATCCTACTCCACCTTTCCATCCTTCATGTGGTTGCCAAAATTTCATCCAACAAAGTAAGAGGAAAGGAAACACATTATAGGGAAATAAAAAAATTTGTTAAAAAAGGAAACAAATTATTAAAAACAAAATTCCAAAGTGGTATCTATACCTGATTAAAAATGTGGCAGTGGTGGAAAGTAAAGATCTGTTGAGGTGAGTATAAATGCTAGACAATTGGGTGAGCAAACCTCTCCGACTTTGGGGGAGAATCTCAAAATATGCATGTCTGGCATAGAGAACAATTGAGCCAACCCTTGAGTCTAACTCTTACATCTATCGATTGCAACTCTAGAGCATATTTGAATTTTGAAGTAGTATAAGCTACAATTTTTGAAA
Organism: Pinus tabuliformis; assembly: GCA_031772625.1. Lineage (NCBI taxonomy): Eukaryota > Viridiplantae > Streptophyta > Pinopsida > Pinales > Pinaceae > Pinus > Pinus tabuliformis. Next base: position 68,226,484 of record CM062818.1, read on the forward strand.
AAGAACAGAATTTTTTCACACTTCGAAATGCTATACATATCCAATATAGAATGGGGACTTTTAAAAGGTTTTATTTTTTAAATTTTATTACAAGTGCTTGTTGATGTAGTTGTTACAACTTGGCTTTCTTCTATGCTATTTCATCATCATCCTCGATCCTAATTATCTTCTTCTTCATCTTTTTCTCATAGTGCAAAAGGAAAGCTTTCATGACATATCCTCAATATTTCCTAGAACTTATCCTTTGGAATTTTCGAACAAGATTTGACTCTAAACCACTTTTAACGAGAAAATGGGCTTCGGATCTTTGACAGTCACCTTGAAACTCCCTGAAAACTACACGTGTACAAGTGGATGAAAAGGCAATGTGATATGCAAATTACAGTAGAACTTTCGAATTTCAAGGATATATTTAAGCTTGAGGTTTTTGGAAAAAGTGGCTTTGCTCCAGTGTTTTTGGTCAGCTGTAATGTATAACGTTTATGTGAATGTATACACTTTAAGGTGGATGGCATGACTTATTCGTTATTCGTTGTCGATTATTAATTAGAGTACTCTCATGTTCCTGTGTTATAGATGATTATAGTGAATTATACTAGCATTTCCCTTCTTTTATATACATCATTTTTGGAGTAATTTTGAATTGCAGATCACAAATATCGTCATGCTTCTTTCACGGTCAACTGCTGACGCCATTTTTATTGCGAGACAACTTTTTTTCCACCTCAGGTTGTTAAGTGACTTCTTAGCAAATTTTCAACACAATTGCATGTTTCATCATTATATTGCTTTAATGGTTTAAGAATTTTACACTTATGGACACCTAACCAATAAATTTTGCTTTCGTAGAATATAAGCTATATTTATGACCCTGTAGCAAAATTTCAAGTCATTCACATAGGTTAGAATTATTTCATTCGAGCATTTCAAGTTATTTATGGACATTTAATCAATGAAGTATATTTTCATTGATACAATTTGTATTTGTGGCAAAGTATGGTTTATGGTCTCAGTTACAGACTGCGCATTATTGCATCAAGGCTATAATTGTTTTGTGTATTTGGATTTGTTATGATGTCCAAGGTTAGCTTGCTTCAATGCTAGTCATTGATACTTTGCATGGGTAGTAAGGATTTTTTAGTCATTTATTAATTTTTTAGTTAACAAATGCATTCAGCATTGATGGTTAACCAATTGATATTGTTGCTTGGAAATGGGAAAACTCTTAATGCACTTCTCTGAATAAATTCAAACATAACCTCAAAGTAGAAAGATGCCATTCTTTCAATGTTATTAATTAAATAAGGTTATTTTATTACATAAGTCTAGTTATAATTTATGTAACAACAATTTCTCTTGTGAAATCCTTAAATAAAGTAATAATATTTCAAATAATAATTTGAGTTTTGATATGCATAGATAAATCATATTATTTATGGGCCATGTTAATTAAATAATTTAAATATGTTTTCATCCCAAGCTACTTGTGTTTCCATGAATTTGATCATAGTAGGTAGACTAGTAGCAAAAAAGTACAATGTACAAATAGAAGACTCAGATTTATTTTTTCCAACATTCATTGGTACAAAAAACTGCTAAATGATAACTCTAATAGAACAACCACAGTGGCTAGAGACATGAAGAGATAGTATCATTAGATCATCTCAAATATGTAGTTACCATAAAGCACCTACAATAAGAGTATCAGCATTAATACAACGGAGTTGCCAACAAGTGTCATTCTTACAGGCTAGGAAAAGCATCAACATTAGACTTCATAATGGAAGAATAATTATCCAATGGATTTAACATCTCATAGAGTCCAAACTTATTATACAAGTGAAATTCTATATTCCTCAATCCAATAACTAAGCAAGTAAAATTCATGCACAATTGATGCTTACCAAGATTCAAACTCTTCATGTGATGTGAATATTTGAGGCAAAATGAAATTGACCAAGGACCAACGTTACCTCATCACGACTAAATATTTCCAATCATAGCAAGAGAAAGCCTTGTTATCATTCAAAGAAACCTCATAAGCAGTGACAATAACAAGGAATGTTGGAACCACTGTTTGAGGCATGTTGATTTTCCTCAGCTCTTGTCTCTCAATTTTGGATCCATGATAGATCATAACATTCATGGTCGGAACAAACCTACAAATATACCCTCACAATTTTTACATTGATAAGAATACGAACAGGGGCAAGACAAAAGAAAATTGTTAAACACACACATGGTAGCAACAGAATATGAAAGATAAACAGGAGAGTACATTTATTATTAACAAATGATATACATTTATAGTACATGGTGTGACCCTTGGATTCATATTCAAAGTGGTCTCTTGGACTCCTTTTGGATGTTCAGCTTCCACACCAACCCTTAGAGGATTAGGTGTCCAACATTCCCCCCCTTAATCCAAAGGGTTATGTATGAGTCCAAGAAGAGAGCTGTAATAAAAAATGTGTAAAAATGCATGGCAACACTAGGCTAAATGTGCTCTTTGAAATGTTGGTATAAAGGGTGGTGGTTTAAGGATGACCACCAACACTAGAACGCTTAGTGCAGTTCCCATAATTCTTCCAATTCTGGCATGAAGGTCAAGTCTTCTGCTAGAGGAAGTGCTTCTGATATTTTGAAGAGGGAAACCTTAAACCATGAAAGGGAGGTCTCACCCCGCATAAAAGGGAGAACCTCAACCTAAAAAGGGAAGTCTCAATCTGTGATGGTTTAAGGATGACCAACAACTCTAGAATGCTTAATGCAATTCCTAGAACTCTTCCGAAACGGGAAAGATGCTGAAGTCTTCTGCTAGAGGAAGTGTCCCCAATTCTTTAAAGAGGAATCACCGATTGAAGATATGCTCAGGGGCATCTTTGTCTCTGGCTACAACTCTGAATTCGGTATGGCAGGTTGTGGCTCAGGCTCACTTTATGTGGCTTTGAAGCTTGTAGATGACCATCATTTCCCCCCCTGTCAGATACAAGGTGAGATGATGGAGAAAACTTAACTGCAAGACTGTTCAATACTATAGAACAAGTTCTGACATGTGACTGGAATATCTTCTTGGTTGTTGATGCCCATTGCCAAGAAGCGATCCAAGATGAATCTTTGTTCTTGCAGTAGGCTTGTTTCTGAAGCATCTGTGTGAAGAATGGGTGGTTTTATGAAAATGCTCACATGGATGAAGATCAAAACAGTGATCTTTCATATGGCCAACTCGGTCGCAGTGTTGGCATTTCACAATCTATTGTTATTGTTGTGGAAGAGAACTAGAATCTGAAACAGCTGAAGGTGAACTGTCATGAGGAGTAGGTGAAGATGAACCGTCCTAAAGAAATCCAACACTTTGAAATTAGATTGGTTTTGAGTAATTTGGAATATGAAAGGACACTTCCTTGTCATATCCAAGACCAGTTCTGTGCTTGTTGTGGACAAGCTCTTTCCAAGGTCTGATGACCGACTTGGGAAGTGCAGACTGAATTTTTGCATCTGCATGTACAACTACTTCTTTATTGGGCACTGGATCTGAATCAATTGTAACATTATTTTCTTGTTGTTTATGGGAGTCTGTTTCATTGTTATGAATAGAAACAGGTTCAGAATGATGACTCCATTGTTGTATTTCTGCTTGCTATAGCTGAGATTCAAGCTGTAAAAATTCAATCTTGGCATGTACATCTTGTAAACAACTGTGAATATTGGTGAGAAAATCCTTTCTGATTTTGATTGTATTATCCATAATAGAGAGTATCAGATTGTCTAGTAACTCTAATATTGCACCAATTGGAGCCATTTTTAACCTCAAAAAATATAGTAAAATAATGAGGACCTCAACGCACTCCAAACTCTAATACAATGCCAAGACAAAGAAGCTCTCAATAGTCTCCAATATCCAAATTAGTTCAAATATCCAAAACCCCACATGCTATAACTCTTCTGCTAAACTAAACATGATGTTCATAAATAAGAATTTCACCACACAAGATATTGGCTGCACCAATCCTTTCCCAGTCTAGCCCATTCTTTTTTTATAGTTATGTTGATGCAGAATGAGCAGCAATCATAGGATTTTAAGAGACAAATATCTTAATATATAAAGCCTGATAAAAAGAGAAATGGAACAATGCTTCGAACTATGGATTCAAAACCTCCATCGATGCAATGGAAATGGGAAAAGCGACATTTGTGATTTTTGTGCTCTTTATACTTTTCTATGGCATTCCTAACAGTTTTAAGTGACAGGCTTCACTGAATTCAACAATCACATATATTAATGGAGGACAATCTCTTTCACCAGTTGAAGATTCAGATCTCAGTAGAACTTGGTATGATGATACACCATATATTTTTGGAGCTGCTGATGGGATAACTATTTCTGCTGATCCCAAGACCAGTATGTTGTACTCTAACAGTGTGCCACCATATATTGCACCACCAGAAGTTTATAGTATTGCACGTTCCATGGGTCCAGTGAACGATATTAACTAGGAGTTTCAATGCGCAAAGGCTGCTGGAGATTAGTCAACACAAACATTCAATATAATGCGTAGAGAATAAAATTCTCAGTTGAATTTGAATGGACATCTTGAAATCTGTAAGCACATCCTGCTTACACCTTCTGTTTATAATTTATTTATAAACACCCTAGTGCGCTTAATAGCTGCATCCCCTTGCCTCTATTTGAATTCCCAATCCTTATAGTTGAATTCTTTCGCTATGGATCACATGGAAGGAAAACATGCTCCTGCACCTTTGGCACATCCCTCTCATGTCGGCTCTGGTGACACGCACTATGGGAGGAGGTAATTATGATAGCAGATATCAAAAGGGAAACAATACAACGTGTCCTTGATATTGGAACAAGGAATGGACTATTCCCTCATGCACTTGCAAAGCAAGGATATTCAGACTTGACTGGAATGGATTACAGTGAAGCGGCTGTGGAATTGGTTAGAAATCTTGCTGTTCGGGATGGATTTACCAATATCAACTTCATGGCAGATGATATATTGGAATCCAAATTATAGAGACAGTTTAGACTTGTCAATGATAATGGGACTTTAGATGCAACTGGACTTCATCGTGATGGTGCAGTTAAAAGGATTATGTATTGGGGTTCTGTTTCAAAGCTCGTGGCTCCTGGTGGTTTACTGGTTAAAGTATGGACAAAGTATCGAAGAGCAGTCGTATGGGAGCAGTGACAGGACTATGGGCTATCATACCATGGGCGTATGGGAGCAGCGTATGGACCGAGGAGCAGCGTATGCATATCACGCCATCGCCTTTCTCATGTCACTCCACAGTCGGCCTTCAATCGCTATACCTCACGTGAACAAAATTGCTTTTTGCTCAATGAAGTAGCATATTGGTCACAGGATCAAATCAGCTGGAAGGCCGATATCTGGGTTTGCTGCTTGAGAAAATTGGGATCGCTGTCTCAATGACAATGGCAGCTACCATGGCTCAGGCTGCTTGAGAAAATTGGGATCGTTGTCCCAATGTCAATGGCAATAGTAATAGCAGCAATGGAGTGAATTCTTCCCATTCTTCCTCTCGAGCACCCAATTACATATTTCTATATGGAGACTCAAGGCCTGATGCTCCCAACAATACACAGAGCCTTCCGAGGTTGTAGATCAAGTGAGCCTGGCTACTTGGCAGCCGCCTGTATTCATTTAGTACAGGAGGTGTCAGGCATGCTGCAGTTAAACTGGACGAGTCTGGACATGCTGTTTCTACAAATGATTCTACGGGTATAACAAGGTTGTTGGATGAATTTGACCGAAGAGAATATTTTCCTAATCTTTATGAGAGAAATATAGTGGAGGTTATCTCTGAGAGGGGTGAGCGCTTGTAGTCTTATATTTACCACCGACCAGATGTGAATCCATCAAATTTAATACCAACTGGTGATTGGCTGTGGTAGTGATGCAATACAGTGAAGATAGGAAACAACGCTGAAAGGCCTAGAAAATGCCTTGAGTGTGCACTAATGATTCTACTAGATTCCTCCAATATACCAAGTGTTACACCAGGCGTTACACCATATTATCAGGCAGAGGGCAGAGAACTCAAGAATATGGCAGACTGCAAGAAATGCAGGACAAATTTCTGAAAACAATGGCAGAAGGGAGTTACAATACAGAAAATTAATTTAAGACCTGCGCACCTGGGTATGAGGGAAAGATGTCGGCTTTTCTATATCAGGAAAATGGGCAAAGCTGCAAGACAACCATGCATAGAAGGGCCACAAAAACAAGTGGCTCACAGTTAAGCAGGGAAGGAGATCGCCTGCTTTGATACCATGCTAAACACACACATGGCAACAACAAAATATGAAAGATAAACACGAGAGTACATTTATTATTAACAAATGATATACATTTATAGTACATGGTGTGACCCATGGATTCATATTCCAAGTGGTCTCTTGGACTACTTTTGGTTGTTCAGCGTCCATACCAACCCTTAAAGGATTAGGTGTCCAACAAAAATCAATACTCGCAGAGATCTAAAGCCTCACCTATTGATTTTATTCATCCAATTTGAGAGAGTAGAACGAGGAGAAACTATTAAAAGGGTCCATGCATGCTCATCCCCTTCAAATGAGTAAGGAGTCCAGTAATTTGCACTATCTTTCCACCCATTTGATCTACCAAAATTCCATTGAGCCCATTTTGCCACATAGTAATCAACCACTTTACAACCTTAATTTTGTAGGACTTTAACCTCCCCACGATCAATAGAGGAACAAGCTTCATTGGTTCTTTCTAGTCCTTTTCCTAATCTGTTGAATTATCAAAAGCTTGAATTGGGGTGCCTCCTATGCATTGAAAAATACAGTTTGGTTTAGTAACACAGATCTTGATTCATACCCTAGCTACAACACTAGGATTCAATTTCAAAAGAATGTAGATTCCAAACAGAAGCCCCCACCAATATATCCAAGCATACCAGATTCAAAAGTATGAAAGGAAAAGGAATAAAATCCATAGCTATAGAATATACCTACTGATATTCTATAGCTTTCCAGCTTGTGAACAGAGCCTAAAGCTCAACACTAGATAGAAACCAAAGTTGACCACAACATCTGATAAAATTTCATAGGAACTGGCCTATTTGAGACATGTAAAATTCTGAACTCACCACTTAATCTACCTGCTCCAAACATTTCCCTATGCCTTCGCTACCATCATTTAACGTAGCCTCAAGCAAGACACATTTAGTAGGCGAATCCAACAAAAACCTACAATAGTTTTCTTTGTTGCCATCTACCAAACATGCCTATGAAGTATTATAAAAAATCAGATATGAAATAGTACATTGTCTCATGTTTTTCTGCCCTTTTCCAATATGTTGAAATTTCTACAATGGAGCATTGATTGAAAACACTATTATCCCAAATAAATTGTAGCCCCAAAGACATCTTCTAGCTGAATTTTTATGCAAATTATTGCCATAAAAAAACCCTTTATCTTGTACTAAATCACCACGATGAAAAGATATGGTTGTTCATTAATAATGAAAAATGGTTCACCTACCTCCACCATGTTTGGCTCTCTGTGATCATCAAAGATAGACCCTACAATTCTTTCTCTATGCTACATGAGATGGTATTTGACACTGATTGGAATTGGAGTAATTGAGTATGCCAATTAGACATTTCTCTATTAAACTCTCAATATCCATGTCAGAGATAGGATCTCCACAAACAATCCAGAAATACAAATGCCATCTATGCCTTCCAATAAAAAAAGTGTCAAAATCCTCATCCTCTTCATTGTCATGTTCTTCATTACATGAGGGAATGATAACACCTAAAAGGTTTTCATCTTCAAGGTTCTTCTACAAAATATTCCCTCTCCAAATCATCAAAAGAATCATTACTAAATTCAAAAACTTGGAAGGGAATATGAATTACCAAACCCTTTCCTTCATGCAAGTGTATGTCATCATCACAATGTGCTTCATTTGAGACATGATGGCATGCATAATATTTGATAAAAAAATGAGGTGCTACAACAAGTTCTTCGCCACACTTTTTTTCCTTTGGATCTGAAATCTCATGCATAGATGGTTCAAGTGATGAGAGATAATGTTGGTCATCCTCATACAATTCATTTCCAAACTTCTAATCATCTAGGACACCATACTTTTCTTTGATATATTTATCCAAGGACATACATGCATCATTTTTATTATTGATCCAACCAAGAGACACAATGAAGGGTTATTCTCAAATGAAAGAGTGTAGATTCCAAACAGAAGTACCTACTAATATATCCAGGCATACTAGATTCAAAAGTATGAAATGAAAAGGAATAAAATCCATAGCTATAGAATATCCCTACTGATATTCTATAGCTTTCCAACTTGTGAACAGAGCCTAAAACTCAACACCAGATAGAAACCAAAGTTAACCACAACATGTGATAAAATATTATAGGAACTGACTTTTTTGAGACATGTAAAATTTCAAACTCACCACTTAGTCTACATGCTCCAAACGTTGCCCTATGCCTTCGCTACCATCATTTATCACACCCTCAAACAAGACACATTTAGTAGGTGACACCAACAAAAATATACAATAGCCTTCTTTTTTGTCATCTACCAAACATGCATCTGAAGTATTCTGCAAAAAATCAGATCTGAAATTATAGACCAGCTCATGATTCAGGGTTTGTTGTCCTCTTCCAATATGTTGAAATTTCTGCAATGAATCATTGATTGAAAACACTATTGTCCAAACAAATTGCAGCCCCAAAGATATCTTCTAGCTGAATTTTTATGCATAAATTGGTCAAGAGCTGATGATATTAAGGGAAAGAAAATTTATGCAATTTTATTGCCATATAAAAGCCCTTTATCTTACACTAAATCACCCCGATGAATTGAAGATATGGTTGTTCATTAATAATTAAAAATGGTTCACTTGCCTCCGCCATGTTTGGCTCTCTAAGATCAACAAAGATAGACCCTACAATTCTTTCTCTGTGCTTCATGAGATGGTTTTCGATGCTAATTGGAATTGGAGTAATTGAGTATGCCAATTACATATTTCTCTATTAAACTCTCAATATCCATGTTAGAGATAGGATCCCCACAAACAAACCAGCATTACAAATGCCATTTATGCCTTCCAATAAAAAAGGTGTGAAAATCCTCATCCTCTTGGTTGTCATGCTCTTCATCACATGAGGGAATGATAGCACCTAAAATGTTTTCATCTTCAAGGTTATTCTACAAAATATTCCCTCTCCAAATCATCAAAAGAATCATTACTAAATTCAGAAACTTGGAAGGGAATATGACTTACCAAACCCTTACCTTCATACAAGTGTACCTCATCATCACAATGTGCTTCATTTGAGACATGATGACATGCATATTATTTAATAGAAACATGAGGTGCTACAACAAGGTCTTCATCACACTTTTCTTCCTTGGATATGAAATCTCATGCATATATGGTTCAAGTGATGAGAGAGAATGCTCGTCATCCTCATACAATTCATTTCCAAGCTTCCATATATCTAGCACACCATACTTTTCTTTGATATAATTAGCCAAGGAAATACATGCATCATATTTCTCATTGATTCAACCAAGACACAGAATGAAGGGTTATTCTCAAATGCAAGAATCAAACCACCAAGCTTCTCTTTCAATCTAGAACAAATCTCAACCAAAATATGTTGATCATGTGATCCTACAACATGCTCTTCTTCATCATAACCAAAAACCTGAAATTTCTAATATGCTTTGATTAAACCTGGAAATAAAGATATACCCTTGCAAACACTAAACTCTTCCCATGCATAACCTTTCAAGGTAAGGGCAAACATTTTCATCATGGCATCCTCATGGATAACATTGCCATCTATTATAAGCTTAATGATAGATGTAACATGTTATGTTGTTATATGAGGGCATCCATGAAATTTTGAAGCATGCTTAAACCAATTTTTTATAAGAGAGCTAATTTGGACATCCAAAAATGCATGAGAAATCCAAAAGGCCAAACATTTTGGCATCCCACCTTCCTTGGGATGGTGCCATACTGTTTACCTCAATTCTTCAAACTAATATGAAACTTCAAAAATGCATAATCTTCATAGCTTATTTCAATACCAATGTAGTCACTAAGTGAATCTTCAATGCCTCCAATGATATTGGATGTCCTTGCCTCTTCTAACAATAAATCACTTCAAGAACCCTCAAGTAACAAGGCTTCACTCCTTCGAGAAATCACTAGATGAGTGAAACGTTTTCAAAGAGATTCCCTCTTGAAATCATGGTAGAAAAACTACCAAATAACAAGATCTACACCTTGTACCAAACCATGGAAATAAAATGCTACCCTTGAAACCTACACTCAAAGTGGTATAGCCCTAAAATAAAAGTGCAACCATAGGGGAACATAGGAAGGTTATTCATTGTCATCGCATAAACCCTTCCTCTCACATTATGTTGGCTCTCCTCTAGCACAAGGGGGAATCCATTAGAAATGGATTATGATTTCCTTCTAACTAAATGGGATGTTGGACCCATGGAATGCCTATCCAATGGTTGATGGAGTCAAGATCTACTAGCAAAGAGGGTTTGAATAATATGGAGAAGATGTGGTCAAGCCATACACTAATGTTACATGAATAGTTCAAAATAACTTTTCAAGTTATAGTAGAGTAACTAATGAAGGCCTTCAACAAGATTCACTACTACAACCATGAAATTGTTGCCAAGGAATAGTTTTCAACCATAAATATTGGAAGAACCACCATAACATAGAAAAATATCAACAAATATCACATCTTCAAATACAATCCCATAACATCTATAACAATCAATATGAAATTACAATATAAGTTTCCCAAGATTCAAGGTTACAAGGAATGGCGATGGTTTACAACATCTACTCTAATCTCTTCTCATATGCAAAGATACCTTCCAAAAGAGATTATTACTACGACAAAAGCAATGGCAATCCTTGCATAAACCCTCATCATCTATGAAAAAGAGAAGATAAAGATGAAAACCTTACATATGCTTGCCCATTGACTTCTTCATCCTAAAAAAAGTTCAACTAGGCTTGGAAGAGATCTCCTCACAAATAAAACCATGCTCAACAAATGATAGGGCTTCTCTTTATATAAAGTCTAGCTATACTAGGTAGGGATGAAATCCTAGTATAGAGGTGGGGCTCCTCACCCTATAGTTAGGAGGTGGGGATAGCAACCAGACTAACTGGATTAGGTCACTGGTTGAATGAAAATTACTTGCTTGGTTCATTTAGTAGCACTAATGATTAGCAGCATGGTTCATTTAGAAACCCCAGTGAATAGCACATGAGAGATAATCACCCAAGAGTAAGATGACCAAGGTAAATGGAACAACCTATCAAATAAATCTATGTGTGAAAAATCTAAAATAGTTTGCAATTGATCAACAACAAGGTGAAGTGTCACCTACAATACCTTCTGTTAAAAAAGTTCAACCACACAGGGTGGAATCTAATCTAGGAAAAATTGAAATGAATTATGAAAAGGCAAATATTATGGTTTCTTCATCAAGCTTTATAGGCAGTTTTGTTTATTTCAATTTTGGGATGAAAGATCCTCAAAGAAAAGTCTGAGATTTGTTTTAGATGACAGGGTCAACCTTTTTGATATTACAGTGGTTGTCGAATGAAATATGAGTTTCTTTCACATTTCTGCTAGAAAAGGCCTCTAACTTGGTACAAGATTTCATATGTAGTTTTGCTATAAAGCATGGGGTAAGGGGAATGCCTATAAAGCAGATACCAACAGAAAACTATTAGCACTTAACATATGTATTATATTTTCATGCACAAATAAAAAAATGGCCCACTGCAATGATGTCTGTAGAGTCTAAGTTTAAACTGACATCTACGATGATACAATGATACACCAAAAAGACCAATTAAAGTGCACAAGCTTAACACTAACAGATCCAAATAAAACAAGTTTGGAGTAGTGGTCCAGTGGACATTTTGATAACAAATAATAAAAGGTGTTGTTCTTACAAAGTTATGTAGTTCACTGAAATAGATTAAAAGGTATGTTAAAATGAAAAGTTTTGCTCCAAAGGAGCATAAATTATCATAATACTGCCTACAAAAAAACTCAATATATCCACTTATCCTATGTATGCCAATATATTAATAGATTTAAAAACACAGAGAAAAGGGCTTTGACCCCTGGGGAGCATATGTTATTATAATAATCTATAGAAAGCTTAAATATAAGCATGTATCTTATAAAAATATATATAAAGATGATAGAAACTGCAAAGATTTGATCAAACGATAGAGAGGGAGGCATGTATACATAGTTTCCATGTTCAAGTATCCACATTGACACCATGCAGACACATTATATAAGGAACCAGGATATTGTAGGCTATACAAATTCATTTCCCTATGGGAACATGGTACTTGTTAACAAGTTACAATATAACAGGAAGTTCATTAGCAACTCATAATTTTACCAGAAATGGGCAACAACAACAAGATTTCACAGGAATCATAGTTCCAACCGCTTCTCCTTCCCAACACTCCTATGATGGGGCTATCGAAAATTATCCTATAGAACAACTAACTTTCACTTCAATTCTACTCACATCACACCTTGAAACCCATGATTATGATTCTTTGGAGGCTGGAGGAAATGAGCTAACATTTCTATAGACAACAGATGGATCATCAAGTAACCATTCCTTGTGTGGACAATTAAACAATTATGTTAGATTAGGTAATCAACCGGTTTCTAAGAGATCACAGGTAGAAATTAGGCCCCTGCCCATGTCCTCTACTGAAGAAGAACAATCAAGAATTCTTCCTAATGGAATACATTTATAGTTAGATCTACAAATTGTTAAGATTTGTAGCGTGGGTGGTACTCCAAACCCTAGGCCAGAGGGTTGTGAAGGAATTGGCACACAAAATTGGTTTCTGGGCTTCGAACCCAAGCTTGGGGTTTTGTACTCATTGGTGTGGGGACTAAAACCATCATGATATTTTGATATATGAAGAGCAATGGGTAGTGAGAATCATCCAAATTGGAGGTCTAGAAGTTGAAATACAAATTTTTGAATATTATGTGTGGGAAAAAGGGCTAGAAGATTCAAGTCGACCTTAGTTGAAGAACCCTCTTGGAAGTGCTAGATGTTGCCTTAGAGAAATATATAAATAAAGGTGAGATGGGAGCCTATTTGACACATCCTAAGTGCAATAAAACATCAAAAAAACCTCTGAAATTTATAGTGAACCTAAGGCAACCTAGAAGGATGAGTTTGGGAGTTTGTCTTCACTGTTTTGGGTGCGGATTCCTTGAGAAAATAGGCCACAAATATCTAAGGTCTGAAAAAACCAACGAGGAAGCTTGGAGGGTGAGTCTTGGACAGTTTATGGATGTGGATCTCTAGAAGGAAAGTGTCTAAGGATCAGAGGTAAGTGTGGGGTGTTTTCTATCCTATTTTGTGTGGGTTTGTCTTTGTTCTAAGGCGACAAGTAAGGGTTGTTTCTACAATAGCATGGGAGGACTGTTTCGTGAGATGAGAAGCCTCCTTTAGATCCTTCTCCCTAGACACATGTGCCCAAGACACAACGCAGTTGGAATAGGGGTGTTAGTCATTTCTAGGAGGTCGAGACCCTAGCTATAACAAGTCCATGGGTTGTAGGAAGCTTTGACGAGGAGACTCGAGCCCTACAATAGTGTATTGGATGCCTGGTAGGACATCAAAGGTGGCAGAAAGGTTGAGAAAGGGAAAACAATGATTTAAAGCAGGGTTTATGGTTGTTGGAGTTCCCTAACTAGAGCTCAAGGATGCACAGATCCCAAAGCAAGAGGACATCATGACTTCTTGTTGATGGTTGGTTACTAGTGGACGTAGAGGTCAGAGTTGGAAAATTTGGTTGGTTTTTTATTGAACACTCGTGGACTGTTGGAGGGAAGTGTGAGAGTAGACCAAGTTGGCCCTAAGTGTAGTGACCTAAGAAGGACTATATGGCTGCTAGAAGTGGTAGAGATGGAGCAGCCTAAAGAACAACTTGAGGAGGATTATAGAGGCTTGCTTCAAGCCCTAAGGAACAAGTCTCTTGAAGGACTAAAGGATTGTTAGAAGTGTTAAAAGAAGAGCTCAAGGTCTGATTAGCCAGGAGCAATTTGTAGCCCTAGACTTTCCTTGTGGAGAAGGACATCTACAGTAGAGGAGGGGCAATCCTTCGTTCCCTAAGTTCATTGTTGGAGGAGGACATTCGACACTGATAGTGAGAAGACCTCCGGCCCTAAGTGTGTCTTCATTGGGCAACACAAGAAGACATTAGTGATAAGAAAGTCCCAAAGGAGTTGTGGAGCAGCAGTGGGTAGTTGAGAGTTGTTCACAAATGGAGTTGTGAACACCTTGACAAGAGTCTCGATGTGTTGATGCATTGAAGAACTAACAGTTGGCTAGAAAACAAGTGAAGCCGAGTTCAATGACCTAATGAAGCTAGTTCATTGATAGAGGCAGATTGGAGTTGCTACAAACTGGGGCTGAAGAACTGGGCAAGTGTGTTGAGGGCATGACTGAGGGAGCTAAGAGAGCACACTACATCAGCCAAATGGTTAGTGTATCTTGTTTAGGTGGATTTGTTGTTGAAGTGACTGACACCAAACCCTTGTTGCATATATTTGTATCAATGGATGTATGAGGGTAATTATCCCTGGTACAGAAGCCCTATATTGTTGTATTATTAGTTTGATTAATATAATGAAGTTGGGTGATTGTAAAAATTGTAAAATGTTGTCTATATTTGTGCACTAGTATGTTTATTATTGTATATTTTTTTCACTCTGCAAAGTAGTCTTGTTGTGATACCTGGATTAGTAGTATCGGTGATTTAAGATTCTATCATAGACTACAATATCGTGGAAAAAAAAATACCAACAACTACCACTAAAAAGAGATAGTTGATTTCTTTGTGTCTTTTTCCAAAACATGCAGCAATTGTTCAACTACCACCTTTTCAAAATCACTCCACTGAGTTGGATATAAAGTGCCCAAATGGTTTCAGAAGACAACTCATTTAGAATTAACAAGGATCCTAGAGATGGGATGATGGAAGGTGGGCTTTCAAATTCTCTTCACATTCTTGGAGTTAGCAAACAAAATGATTCTAGTCCAAGAGGAGTAACTAGGTTCCCTAATATTGTGAGAGGCTCCAAATTTCTTAAAGCATCCCAGGAGTTTCATGATGAAGTCATGGATCTTAGCAAGTTCAGAAAGTTTGAGTCAAACCAAACATTATAAATCGCAAACATTATTTGGCATTGTTGCTGACAAAGAGAATATTTCCAAAGAAACTAGCATAAGGAATGGTATAACATATACAAGTTCAAAATTTTTAAATTCACCTGAAGAAAGCAATACCTCCCATAATATGAAGATCAGTATGGAAGAAAGACAAGAAATTCAAATAAATAAGTAAAAACTTGTAGCTATGCTTGATGAGGTGCACACTATTTTTGCATCTGATGTTTTAATTCTTATCCCTTTTGGTCCCTAAAAAATATGGAGTTAACATGAATCTACACTAGTTTACTTTAGCAAGAATAATTGTCATAGTGTAGCAATAATAATGGCTAGAGACTTTGATCGAGACAAAATTTAGATCATTCAAGATCTTGATTATAGCTAAAATGTAAATCGGTTCCATTTCCACAAAAGAAATTTGAAAGAAATGTCACCCAGGTCTTTGTAATAGTAAATATGAGTCCACACCAAAAGACCCTAGTTGGTTCTTTAGTGAAGCACAATCTTTCAACACAAATACATACTAGAATTTCAGATTGAAAAAGGATTGATCACAACTCAGGAGTAAAACCAATATCATTACCACCAGATTCAAGTACTAAATTTCACTTCACTATTTCCATTAAAAAAAGTAACAATAATAAGAAAACCCACATGTGGAAATAAAACTATCAATAACCTATACAAATTTGAAAAATTCTTCACTATTAATATGTTCAAAGGACCAATGGATTATTCTTCAGGCATAGCTCAACTCATTGCACACTAGTGTTGGGTTGTGTTATATTCTTTCGCACCTATATTAGGTGGGTGAACCTACCTATGGTTTTGTGCATGGTTTTCGCACATGGTTTTGGGTGCGACGGTTTTCGGCCCATTGTATTCGATGCTTCGACAGGTATATATATGTATTGTAATGTTGAAAGGAAAATAATGAACAATCAATCTGGTAGTCTTAGTTTTGGGATCCAGGGGAAGTCTCTTTGTATATTTTTTTTATGTGTTATGCTCTCGCCATTGTTTATTTTTTGTTTTTAGAATTCGTATGCAGGTAATTTCTGTACGGGGTTAAAACCTACAACTAGATCCACAAAACAACCACAAGGACAAACAATTGTGCACTTGGACATCATTTAAGGAACATGCATGCACCATTCAAAACCTAATAGCCTAAGATGCAGAGGCGAGCCTTTCTATCAAATCAGTTGCTTCTTACACAATTGTAATGTTCCCAACATTTTCTTCTTCAACACTAATTTTGAATTCCTCCTCGAGAGCCATTACTATCTCTACCTGAAAGAGTACAGGATATGATGTAAGCCCAAACCCACAGTAAGAAGTTAGCTTGAAGGTCATAGGTATAATCAACGTTACTGTATCAAGAGAGTCAGCACCCAGATCAGAAAATTTGGACTGAGGAGTCAAGGGTTTATCATCTGATAATGCTAACTGACTCTTCAAGATATTGCATACATTTATGAGAGTCTCTGGCTTGACCTGTTATGAGAACATGTGACCAGAATGCATACGAGATTGCAAATGTAAGATCAATATTTACCTTTGGAGTTCAATAATGATGGCAAGAAAAACACTTACCCCAACAAAAATGTGTATCTTTAATGTGTCATGTAAATAGAAAATACATGAAAAGAAAGACCCTCACCAGTCTCTTTTGAAAGAACTATGGCAGATTCCAATTACAACTTGTGATTGGAGAAGAAATTGTATCGCACAAACTACTCACAGAGAAACAAAAGTGCATTGTGAATATTGAAATTATGGAAAGGAAAATATTCATTATCTAAATGATACTACTTTGAGCCGAGACAATCTGGGGGTAGCCTACAATCAACCAAGAATACATCGGCTATTAATGGAATGGCATGCATCCATTTTACACTCTCAGGATAAAAATAAGATATATGGATAATGAAAGAAGAAAAAATTCAAGAAACAAACATTATCCTAAAATCACTCTCCCAAACAACTTAAAAGAGTAAAGAAACTCAGACATGGTTTGTATGAATTAAGTGTCCTCAAAACTTTAGTGCAGCTAACACCCATTTATAGAGTGTATTGTAAGCCTCATCCCCAGACTTGGTTCATAAAGTGTTATACCTAAAATCATTTGGAAATCTAAAATATGCCTTCAAAGTTAAAACAATGAAAGTAGTTCATTAATATGGATTCTAATTCTAGCTTTCATACCCTATAGTTTACATCAGATAGTGGCACCAATATTGAATATAAAGGTGGTTCAGTGACCTAGTCAAAAGTATCAATAGATTCTATATACAGAAAGGTTAAATCCAGAAAACTTACTAGGTTCTAAGATAAATAATAATAGATGAATGCTTTTTTCCAACACTGACCAAAGATTTGATTACTCAAGCACCTATTCACATCATAAATATATCTAGAGTATGCAAGCAAATCCAAAAAAGCAAAGAAAAAGTCAAAAGTATTATTTTCTTAAGGATATCAGATTCAAATACAATGGAATAAAAGCTCTAGCATCTTCCTTCATTGGATCACCCCATTAAAGCTATCCTATGGGTGCTCAAATTCCATGCTTTCAAGTCTTAATGCCAAATGTTACTGAAATTTGTGTCTTTTCGTGTACATTGTAGTGTGTTGCCTACTATAAGGACAATGGAAATAATGATGATATGCTTTTTGGTCAAAGACAAATTCTGCAATAGAATTGACACCTTCTAACAAGTCCTTGCCATCAGGCAAGATCTACTGCATCTAAATCTTGGCCATATCTATCATCAATCATGACAATAAAGCTTTCTCTAGTTCTTTTCGTTCAAAATATTTCAAGATGCTTTTTTACAAAACAAATTATGTCCTAGGTATTGAGCAGTGATGAGCCTCATCATTGGGTAACTATATGGACCTTAATTCACCTCCTACCTTAGTCAAATCAACTCTTCTCACAATTTATTACATGTTTTGATTATAATTTTTTTAATGAGATGAGTCAAAGTGAGATATTATGCCTAGTGGACTAACGTGCATTAAATGCAGGTTTGTGATAGAAATCAAGGAATTTTGGCAAGATTAAAGGCTGAAACTTGAATGGGACAAGGAAGAGATATTGTAGGAGGTAAATCCTCGTCATTTACTCCTCCCTCATTTGAATATTTCTCCATCAATCGCACTAGCTCGGAGTACAAGCAGCCAAGTCATGATGATCAAAAGGTAGCCGAGCAAGTGATAGTCAAAGAGTTAGTTCATCTCGAGTTTGGGAGCCGAGCCTCCCTAGATTTAAGGAATCCATCAGAGACTTCAATTATATAAATAAATAGGCCTAGAGCCTCATTAGATTTGAATTTTCGTTGTAAAAACACTAGTTATTTTTGAGCTTCAGACTTGTGGAAGGCATTGCTATGTAATTTTCTATTTTGATAATGCAAATGAGATTTTTCATGATCCAGTACTGAGTTAACTCAGAGGGATGAATCTCTTGGGTTAGGGCCTAATGCTAGCAGCAAAGGCTCCTCTTCTTGTATCTGTATGCTTAGATTAATTTCATAGATTCATGGTTAAATTTCCTTTGGAAGTGTTTCATTGTTAGTAGTGTAGATTTGATTAGTTTAGTTATTAGTTTGCTTCCATTTGTGCTTTACTTTAGTAGTAGGTTAGAAGGGATAAAAGGAGCATCAAAAATTTTTCAGTAGGTGTCTTGGCCTCACTTCGTCCTTTAGGGATCATGATTTGAGGAAAGGACCCTCATGCAACCCCAAAAGGACAGAATTCTACTTTCTCATAGAATTTAGAGTTTCCTATGCTTAAGCCAGCATTTGATCAATTTGCAAGTGTAGGAATTAGCCATAATTTCCTCCATCTTCATTCTTATAGTATATATCATCAATGACTTCATCTTATTCTTCAAATTTTCCTCATGCATGAAGTAGACAACTAGCACATTAAACTCCTTTTTTCTAGCTCATTAAAATTATTCTTGTTTACATGATTTTTGGGAAAATATCAATGTTTGATGCAGTGAAGGTGTTTTAGAAGTAGAGAAATATTTCATAGCAAGCAACCTCCTTCCAACTTCATCCATCAATGATTATTCCTCACTTTCACTAAGACCCTCACCAATTTCATCATTCTTCAAGGAAACTTCTTCAAGCATGTTGAGAAAATCCAACCATCTCCCAACCTTGGTTTTGAGTTTCGAGTGATCCTAGGCATTTTCTCACTCCATTCCATCCACCCCACCTTCCCTAAGCCTTCCATCACCTTAAACACCCATTGTTTTGCTCTCGGCTGTATCCTTGTAGAAATACATGGAAGCTTGTAGGTGTTTAGGACATCCTGTAGGTTTTCCTGTAGTGGCCTGTTTTGAGGCTGAATTGAGGGAAAACCTCCAAGAAGCCACACAAGGTCACCTAAGGGTCTACCAAACCTTCCAACCATCCACCAGCATCCGTAAGCCACCTACCACACCACCAAAAGAGATTAGCTTTAACACTTGTTTTTCCATAAAAATAATTGTCATGCGGAAAGAGTCAATTTTGCGGACAAAACCGACCTCCCTAGAAGCTAAGGCTTTCTAGTGACAAACAAAACAATCAAGCACTATCTTTCCCTAAATATGCATTTAAAATAAAAGCAACCAAGTGTTTAAAGCATACCTTTAGTCCAACGCTGTTTGTAGCAGCCAAGCCTCCTCGATCCAGATGAGCTCCTTCTCCTTGAAGCCTACATTCACTAACAAGCAAACGATTACATAGCACCTGAATAACTCATATAATAAAACATATTCATCATAAAGACCAAGGATTTTATGAAACAAATTATATATAACAACTTGTTGAGAAAAATGAACTTAATTGTATTAATTGGAAACAAAATAAACCATTACAACCAGTGCCTTGGTGTTGTGCAGGTCCCTCCTAGGGTCCAGCAAGAGTTCTCCTTTACTTTGATCAGCTCACCCAATTCCAAATGAAGCTAAGAAAGGATTGGGATCTCTCCTCTCAAGCTCTATAAGGGAGCCCTAATTTCAGCAGCATCTACCCTTAGGAATGTTCAGCTTTCAACCTCCCCTCCCTCTGGCCCAATGCCTGTATTTATAATGCTTTGGAGGAAGTTAATCAGGTCCACCATCAATGGGATAAGCCCCTCTTTCAATGGGATAGCTCCCCTCTTGATGGGATATGTTCCTCTTTCTTTGGGATGCATGAATCATCTGGAGGCGCTCAATACACGTCAAACCATCTTCTAGAATGCTCTAGAATTGACCACAAGTAACTTTTTTGAAGTAAAACTCGTGCCTTTTGACCTTTACAGGAGTAAGCACCCACCCCTTTACAGACAGAGCGTACAAGTACGCAGGTATTGTGAACTTGAGGTGCGTACACGCAGGTAAGGTTAAGAGAAACTGCGTAACCAGAGTTAATTGACTTTTTAAGGACTTTCTCTCTTTCTTGGAGTTTGACATGAGGAGTAGAGGTATAAGACTTGCCAAGGAGGACAGTATGACAGTTGATGGAGCCATACTGACTACAAATAGTCATGGTGACAAATTTTAGTGTAACAGATTGCCCCTAAAGTGCGAAGCCTGTAGTAGATTAGGGTTTCATATCATTTAGGAAGGGTGAAGTACTTTATCATTTCAAGGATTATCTTGTGTAAAGCCTAGCTGGAACCTGCAAATATTCAACACAAAATACATATATGAGATCATATCATCGCTGAGGTAGGCATTCCCATACTCAGATTGAAAACTTTAACTAACAAGCTAACTACTGCTCTGATATAGGAATGATTTCGCAGTACATCATAATCATAGACTCATGTAGACACAGTATGGACGTAGCCATCTGTTTATGATTAGTCTACTATATAATGAATACAAAACTCCTCGCAGCCTGGATGGTGGAAACTAGATCCAGGGTCTTCATTTCCACTTCCCGAAATAGTACGATTCTATCCATGCGAATAAATGAGTTGATGTAGAACATGGTAGAAACCACTTGATTACCAGTTAATGATGTAAACTGTTAACAAGTGTGAGAGAGACCACCAGTGATGTCAATGGTTCTCAAAGTACCCAGTACAATCCATGAGATGTGAATGAATGTGTTGATGTCGAACATGTCATGGAATCCCTTGATCGAAGGTCATTGATGTAACCTGTCGTCAAAGGCGAGAAACCTGCCATTGAGGCATGCAGATTTCAAGGTACTGATGATTCCTAGATCATCTTTCTAGATAATGTGCTGATGTTGATAGAAAGCGACCCGTTCCAGGCAAGCCCACAACACGAAATCATAGATCAAGTTGAAGAAATGTAGTTGTAAGGACTGACTCAGGGATGGTCAAGATGGATGACAGATATTTTGCAGATGAATGGTTTATTTGCAAGACTCCCCTTGAACACATAACGACACTACAGATGGTTTTGTGACAATTGACCCAAAGTTAATATCCAGAAACCGGCTGAAGACTTTCAATGTGGTTTGATCAACTGTTAGGCAAAGGATTTCCCAACCCAGGTGAATGAAAATTGTCGTGTTCAAGAGTGGTGATAAGGTTTTTCCGAGACAGAGTATAACAAATAGGCTCATTTTCCTCTCTTTTCCCCCACCATTTTTGGAAAGTACCTCTTTATTTTTTACAAGCTTGAGGAGGATAACATTTGCTTGATTTTAAGCTCATCCTTCGGATGAGTCCAACTTAGTTTAGATTCAAACCCTAAGAAGGAGTGGTCCGTTCCTGTTTGTAATCGAATAGGTCCATTACTGTGAAATTTTAACGAGTCCACTATAGGAGAAACTCGGCGTTTTTCAATTTTAGAGAGTCAAGACTCCAGGGTTGACCTTTTTCGTAAATTTGTGTCTCCCAAGCCCGAAAAAGTATAAAATAATACTTGAGAGAACCGATTGATCTTTACGACCAAGGAGTACTTTCATAATTAGTGTCTCTGATCTGAAAAGTAGAAAGCGATCAAGGACACGTCGTTTTATTTCCAATATCGAATTTGAAACGAAAAAAATCCGGCAATCTTTTCATGTTTTTACAGTCGGAAAAGAGTTGTAAGTGGACCGTATTTTAATTCCGTTTTAACGAGTTTAAAAGAAAAAATTGGCAATCTTCTCATATTTTGAGAGTCTGAAAAGGGCTTAAAAGAGAACTCCAAGGTTTCACTTTTTCGTAAGTTTTAACGAGTTCGAAAAAATGATAAAAATGTACTCATGGTTTTCATTTTTTGTAAGTTTTAATGAGTTCGAAAAAAATGATAAAAATGTACTCATATGGTCGACTTTCAATTTAATTTATGAGCAGGAAAAGACGGAAAGAACTCGGCATTTTCATTTGTTTTACGAGAATGAAAAATAGCAAAATAATCTCGGGATTTTCATGAGTTTAACGAGTCTTGAAAATAACTGAAATTGACTCGAGATAGGTTTCATTTTTACAAAAGCTTGAAACAGAGAAAAACTATGCTTCAAAGTAGTTTCATTTTTACACAAGCTTGAAACAGAGAGAAAATTGTGCTTGAATCCGGTTTCATGTTTATGCAAGCTTGAAACGAAAAACTATGCTTGTTATAAGTTCGCATGCCCCCAGCATAATGATGCAAATCAAGGTACATGCCCCCCAAGCTTCATTGCATTCAACCAGGTGGATGAAATGAAGGTTTACTTTTGAAATCTTGGAAAGACTCGTGGGAGTTGTTTCATTTTTTAGTGAGGTTGACATAGGAAAAGAACTATCCTCAAAACCCTTGTTTCATTTTTTAAACGAGCTAGACACAAGATAAGGAACTATGCTCATAACTACTCTCTACAATCTACCTAACAAGGAACTATACTCTAAAAACCTTGATTCATTTTTTAACGAGCTTGACACAAGACAAGGAACTATGCTCTAAAATCCTTGATTCATTTTTTAACGAGCTTGACACAAGACAAGGAACTTTGCTCATACAACTGATTCATTTTTTAACGAGGTCGACACAGTAAAAGGAACTCTCCTCGTACAACTGATTCATTTTTTAACGAGGTTGACATAGGAAAAGAACTGTCCTCATACTGACTGATTCATTTTTTAACGAGGTCGACACAGTAAAAGGAACTTTCCTCGTAAAATTGATCATGGCTTCCAACTGGAAGAAAGACATGTCAACGGACACACCTTGATCATGGCTTCCAAGAGGTCTTCATCAGAAGGAAGAATACTTCTCTGGAAGGAACACATGTCAAGGGACTCAAAAGGGATAAGAACATCAGGTTCAAATAATCCCATAGAGTTTTCCATGTCAATTACCGGATCTAAATCAAAGGAAGATGAGCAAACAGTGGGAGGCTCACGTACATCAGTAACTGAAAACATGGGACCAGTTGCCACATAATTAACCCGTGGCGGGGTAGATACCACCTTCGAATCAGGAACATTTAGGGGTGTCATATTATTGGTAGTTGAAACAAGACTAGGGAACGAAAGCTGCTCTACAGTCACAATACTGCCATTGTGAGGGAAAGACATCACGCGAAAGAGTGTCGATACGACAACTTTCATTGCATAAACATAGTCTCGCCCAAGGAGTAAATTGAAATCCAAGGGACCTCGAACTACCATAAGATCAATACAGACAGTTTTACCTTCCAAGGTAATAGAAAAATTAGGAAGGATCCCTAAAGTTTCACTAATGGTTCTGTTAAAAGCTTTCAGATTCTGCGTAATAGGTGCAAGCTGAGGGGAACCCAAAGCTTTCCAAACAGTTGAGGATAAAATACTAACAGAAGCACCTTCATCTACCTGAGTACGATGTATGTCCCTACCACCAGCCTTGACAATGATTTGGAAAGGGATGGAGGAAGGAAGACGAGGTTCTGTCAGTCTATTCCAATCAAACGAAAAGACCTCAGTACTTGGAGGGGGTTTTGTAGAAACAGGTGAAATGCCCCCCGGCATAGAAGAATCTGATGTAACAAAAAGAACCTCAGCGGTATGAAGTTCACTCTCTAAAGGGAAAGTGGGATCAACTGAATGTGAAATTGAATCGACCACTTGATCAACTAATGGATCATCAACCTGAGTGACATGAGTTTCACTCTACAATGGAAGAGTGTGATCGACTGAATTTGAAATTGAATCAATCACTCCGTCAGTTGATGGTAGGTTGGGAGAAAGTTTACGGTAACCAGTTGGAAATTCTTGCTGTGGAACAGTAAGGTTTTCCAACAATTTTGAGGCTTCATCCATGTGAGGGAAAATGTGAGTTTGATGACTCCCTTTGCATAACTTACAAGGAAACCTAACTTTACCCTTTTTGCCAGGAACCTGACTATCATTGGTTGATGGATCAATGGAAAGTTGATGAGATTTTTCTGACCATACTTCCAAGACCTTTGGAATACCAGGACAATTGACAAGGAAGTGGTCACCCTTACAAATCCTGCAAGGGTATTTGGGTTTACGATGCATGTCGGAGTTTTCCTCAACACAACTAACACTTACAGTCGTGGTTGGTTGGTTGACTTCTTTCTTATCTTGCTTCTTCTTCTTCTTCTTCTTCCCTTTCTTCTTTTTCTTAGCCACCTGGTTACTAGCATCGAGGCTTTTACCAAGCGAAGAGGAAGAAATGGAGGAAGAAAAATTAGGCGAAGAAGGTAAAGGGTCAACAGAAGGTTGGTGATGTTGAGATGGTGAACTCTGTTGAGGTGAAGCATTCGGTTGAGGTGGAACAATTGGAGTATTTGGGGCCAACGAAGTTGAAAATAACCATATCGGTAAACCTATTGTAAATCCAGGTAATGACAAAGTAGCCATATAAGGAGGACCAACATTTCCAAAGTAAG
Organism: Pinus tabuliformis; assembly: GCA_031772625.1. Taxonomy (NCBI): domain Eukaryota; kingdom Viridiplantae; phylum Streptophyta; class Pinopsida; order Pinales; family Pinaceae; genus Pinus; species Pinus tabuliformis. The sequence continues at coordinate 68,251,632 of CM062818.1, forward strand.
GAAAAGTACTAGGATTCTCGTTAGGAGGGGTTCCTAGGTTGGTAAATTCCGGAACATTTGCCATTATATTCAACTTCAGTGAATTTTATTAACAATTTATAACTAAAATTAACAATTCACAATTCACACCTAACAATTAAAATTCACAATTCACACCTATGGTCTTTAAAAGTAAAAACAAACAAATTAGCACGCGCTATCAAATCTAAGAGTCAAACCACACACGAACAATAACTTTCCGGACCGAAAACACTAGTTGGTGATGAAATCCAACATTGCAGAATTCAGTACAGAAATGGCGGGTGGAACAGTTACCTTGGCAACCTGCTTAATGAATAGACTGGACCAAGTTCCTCCACTTTAACCGTCTCGAGTGAAGTGAACCCCCCAGAAAATCCAAGTGAGTCTAGCCGACGTCTGCTCCAGGTACAGTGGGATCTTCCCTCCACCGTCACCTTGGGTAGAACCCTAAAGATAATAGTCACTAAGGTCACCAACAGCAACAAATATACTTGGGGGAACAGTCTACGATCCGATAGCACGCAAGGGCATAGTAACAAGCTCAATCCCCTTGCCGGCTCCTTGACAATAATCCAAGGTTTACCGAAAAGTGACCCCAGGCTCCTCGACAATGGTTAATCCGAGGTTTACCGTTTGTATTACGTGCGTATCTGGCGTCGTTCCCAAGGAAGGAGGATTGATTCCCTCACTGGTTCGGACACGATCTCGTGCTTCTCCTTTAAGAGGAGCTTTCCCAGAGTATAAATGTAACAGTTGGATTTATCCTACCGCAAGATAAGCTACTTGTTTGGTTTTACTATCTTGGAGAGTTAATTACTCTCCTACTCCAAGGCACTAGCCTAAGCTAAGTTGGTGTATCAGAGCCCTAGAAATGTAAAAATTACTAGATGAATTTTAATTAAGCACTGTGTTATTTAGGCTGTTATTACTCAAAGGGGTAAATGGATACGAAACCAATGGTGTTATGACCCGACTCAACTGAATGCAATCGAATATGATAATGTAATCCTTTCAATTCGATGAATCCTAATTAAAGTAAGGAGAGAGTTTCCATTCACTTCCAACAATGAAAAAATTGATCACTAAGAGAAAATATAACAAATTCTCTAATGCACTAATTTTATCAAGAAAAACTAATGCAAATCAATTCCAAACCATTTTTTATTTTTTATTTTGACAAAGCATGAAAAACTACTTAACAAAAAATCAATTTTAAGATCTATGAAAATCTAAGAGAAATCTACCTAAAAGCAAATCTAATGAGGTAAAGGCTTACAAAATATAGTTCCAGGATGTTTTACTCGATTACAATTCAACCAAGGACTAATTCATGCAGATCATAAATCAGTCAAAAACAAAAATAGAAATCTTTTGTTCTTTTTCTTAAGAATGAAATTCACAGCTTTAACAAACAAGCCTTCTTGAAATTCCGCAAAGAGACAACACAACGGTAGGTTTCTCACAAAGGTGGATTTTACGAATGGTCCGACTCCTAAGAAGACTGAAAAGACCAGGGAGATCCAAGGTTTTTACAACTTCTAAAGCCAGAGTCACTATAAGACCAATACAAAAAACAAACCTAGGGCTAGAATTTCTATGAACCTCACTAAAACCCTTGATGCTAATGAAACAATCTTAGATGAAAATTTTTGACAGGTAACCAGTGGATCTGGGCACCAACAAACAAGCTATAAACAAAATCTAATAGGTAAAAAGGAAAAAGTGAAATTTTCTCAACTTTTGACAGGGTACGCAGGCAGCCTGTTTGCACAGGTGCAGCCATGCTCTGTGTACAAAGCCGGAGTGCGTACAGGTACGCACTGTGCTTAACGCAGAGGGTGCGTACTACTCTCAAAACCAAGAAAAATAAAAACTAACTTAAACCTAAGCTATTCCACCCAAATTCACAGTCAATCAGTCAAAAACCAGAAAGAAATCGACTTTTCTCAAATCAAAGTATCAATCAAAATAGAAATCAATCAAATCCATGGATCCCCAGTGGAGTCACCATTTTGTCATGCGGAAAGAGTCAATTTTGCGAACAAAACTGACCTCCCTAGAAGCTAAGGCTTTCTAGTGACAAACAAAACAATCAAGCACTATCTTTCCCTAAATATGCATTTAAAATAAAAGCAACGAGGTGTTTAAAGCATACCTTTAGTCCAACACTGTTTGTAGCAGCCAAGCCTCTTCGATCCAGATGAGCTCCTTCTCCTTCAAAACTGCATTCACTAACAAGAAAACTATTACATAGCACCTGAATAACTCATATAATAAAACATATTCATCATAAAGACCAAGGAGTTTATGAAACAAATTATATATAACAACTTGTTGAGAAAAATGAACTTAATTGTATTAATTGGAAACAAAATAAACCATTACAACCAGTGCCTTGGTGTTGTGCAGGTCCCTCCCAGGGTCCAGCAAGAGTTCTCCTTTACTTTGATCAGCTCACCCACTTCCAAATGAAGCTAAGAAAGGATTGGGATCTCTCCTCTCAAGCTCTATAAGGGAGCCCTAATTTCAGCAGCATCTACCCTTAGGAATGTTCAGCTTTCAACCTCCCCTCCCTCTGGCCCAATGCCTGTATTTATAATTCTTTGGAGGAAGTTAATTAGGTCCACCATCAATGGGATAAGCCCCTCTTTCAATGGGATAGCTCCCCTCTTGATGGGATAAGTTCCTCTTTCTTTGGGATGCATGAATCATCTGGAGGCACTCAATACACGTCAAACCATCTTCTAGAATGCTCTAGAATCGACCACAAGTAACGTTTTTGAAGTAAAACTCGCGCCTTTTGACCTTTACAGGAGTATGCACCCACCCCTTTACAGACAGAGCGTACAAGTACGCAGGTATTGTGAACTTGAGGTGCGTACAGACAGGTAAGGTTAAGAGAAACTGCGTAACCAGAGTTAATTGACTTTTTAAGGACTTTCTCTCTTTCTTGGAGTTTGACATGAGGAGCAGAGGTATAAGACTTGCCAAGGAGGACAGTATGACAGTTGATGGAGCCATACTGACTGCAAATAGTCATGGTGACAAATTTTAGTGTAACAAGAATAAAAAGAAAAAACATATTTATTTCAGTCCTTTACATGCACATTAGCGATGTTTGATGTTTTGAACTTCCATGCTTAGGACAACAGCATTTCATACATGTTAACTTGGTATTCTTGTAAAGCATAGTTTCTCAGTAGTTAGTTAGGAAATGGTGTGTTTTAGCATTCGATTTCAGTCCTTTTCCTTATTGCATTAGACAAGCTTTCTCCTAGAGTAGATTTCTCTTTCTTTCGTGAGTAATCAAGCTTCTTCTGAATCCATAGAAGTTTGGCTTGAAAACCCTTGTGCTCTCTCGTTAGTTGAGCAGTGACAAAGGGAAAAACCATCACTTTTACTTGTGTATACAACACTATCACCTCCAAGTTTATGTGAACCCCGGGTTGATAAAGTAAAGTTGGTAGCCCCAGGAGTTGCAACATTCTTGCTGCAATACTGGTGCTCATCACTTTTTGGCACCGTTTTTAGGGAGGTGTAAGAGTAATATGTGATTACTTCTTTCAAGTTTCTTCCATTTCTTGTTTCTAATATTTTTCTAGTAGTTTCATTTCTGCAAAAGTAATTTAGTTTACTTCCTTTTCCATTATGCATTCTTTTCTTTCCTTTCCATTCTGCAAGTAAGATTTCAATCAAGCAGTTAAGTCAATAGTTTCATTAAGTCAGCAGTTTCAATTCTGCAAGTACTTTCAAAGTTTGAAAAAAGCGCAAAACACAACAAAAAGATTTTTCATGCATCGTACAAATAGGTATAACTTAGGAAAAAAATTTCCAAATAGCCCCACTACTTCAAACAGCCAACCTTCCCTCTTCTTCGGTGGTTGTGAACTGGAGGAACCCTTAGGTGAGAAACCAGAAATATTTGAAGAACCTACAGGGGAAGAAGAAGAAAAAGAATCCATTCCTACTGAACCAATGGCTGAAAATAGAAATGACAGAGGAAATAGGGAAAGAGTTGAGGGTGCCTTCCCCATCAGGGAAACCAATGGGGATACTAAGATGAAAAATATAAGCTCCTCTGTCCTTCCTCATTTCCATGGCCTGAACTCAAAAGATCCAAACACTTTATTATTTGAGTTTGTTGTCATATGTCGAACCTATGACTACACCAATGATGAGCAAAAGTTGAAACTCTTTCCATCCACTCTCAAGGATGCAGCTTTGCGCTAGTTCATGGGTTTACCTAGAGATAACATCACAACCTGGGCTCGGATGCAGCAAGCCTTCAACAAAAAGTATCGAGACTACTGTAGGTCTAAAGACACTAAAGAGGAAATTTTTAGGATGAACTTAGGCAATGATGAATCCCCAGAAGATTATGAAGAAAGATTCCAGCTTAGCTACAAAAGGGCCAGGCGTACACTTGACCCTCAGCCACTAAAGCTAGTCCTACTTATAGGAGTAAGGGAAGATCTTTTGGATACCCTAAACTCATTAGTAGGAGGGAACATCTACCAGTTTACCTATGAGGATATCAAGACTATATTTAGAAACCATTTTAGGGCAGCTAGGAAAAAGGGTAGGGGTAGTCAACCTATGGTGAGTCCATCTTCTTCAAATTCATCCATCAAAGGTGAAATTGGAAACATGCTGGAGGATTTCAAGAGTGAGATGTTGCAAACCCTTGCCCTACATATGGACACTATCCACATTAAGAGAAAACAGGAGGAAGCAGAGAGAGCCTTAGGTATTTTCTACCCTAGATGCACCAGGAGGTACCCTACGAATGAATGTCCATTGAATTCTATTAAAATCTGCTCAGTCTGTGAAGAAAACCACTCCACAGACAAGTGCCCTTCTTTACCTGGACTCAAAGTTGTATATCAAGGAGTTGAATGGGTAACTGAACAGCTCTGCTACATAAACCAAAGGAGATCTCATGGGCCTAGGCCATACTAGGAGGGTATGCAAGGGTCTTCCCATTCATATTACAACCACAACCAGACCACATACATATCTTCTTGGGGCCCCCCGGCTCATCCTTCCTGGTCTACACCTCCTCCTTGGTCCTTTGCACCTCAGTATCATTCCCAGCCAACCAACCAGTCATTTCAACCATATGCTCCACCACAACCTTAGTGGAACACATCGCCCCAAGGGTGGAGGCCCCCATACAACAATGCTCCAACTTTATTTCCTTCACCACCTCCTAAATCACAAATGTTACACTCTACTCCACCTAAACAATCCTAGATGCCTACACATCCAAATCTGAACACAAACAACAGACAGGCACAACAATTATACAGTGGAGATACATCCTATCCAACTTATGTTGTTGAAATTCAGGAAATCAACCTGAGATCTGGGAGAGTACTCCCGGACGACCAACCTCGACCTCCACCTAGGGAGGTTGAGGAAGAAAGAGAGGAAAGCATGCTTAAAGTAAATCCACTGCCCTTTCCTGAGAGATTAACCCAACCACTCCAGCCTACCCCAGAAGAGACTGAACTTCTGGGAGAATTGAAAAACCTATGTTTCAAAATTCCAATTCTCCAAGCTATTAAAGATTTACCTATTTACAACAAGTTGATTAAAGAGAAGTGCTTTAAGCATCCAGGGAGGCGAAGAAGAGATGCCCCTACCATTAATGTCATTGGACAACTGTCTGACTTAATGTTGGGGCAGGTAATCTGTCCGAAGTATTTGGACCCTGGAAGCCCCATAGTAGATGTGCACATCAATGGCACGATTGTCCCACACACTCTGATCGATCTTGGGGCTGCCATTAATATGATGACCAAGGACACCATGCTCAAGCTCAACCTCCAAGGTTCATTGAGAAAGACCACAACAGTTCTACAACTTGTAGACCGCTCCAAAGTGACCCCTGAGGGGATTGTGGAGGATGTGATGGTCTCCATTGACCTAGGAAACTATGGAGTATCAAAATAATTTGCATGTTGAGAAGAATACAGAGTGTGAACTAATGGATGAGCAAGTGACAACGTCTCAGCAAATCAAAATCATCCCCACTCTGCCCACATCAGAAATTGTCTGAAAGATGACTAAAATCCCTCCTCTTGATGTGTTCTACAGCCCGCTGCACAAGGCTGTAGTAAGGAGACAGAGGAAAAGGAGAAGGATAGAAACACCCGAGATCCCACCTAGGAATGAGCCGATGGACATAGTTTGGAAGGACATCCCTTCCAACCCAGCTAAAAAATTGACTAGATTGTCACAGTTTACAGGAGCGTATGCAACTGCCACCATGGAAAAAGCTACTAACACATATTTCATTAAATTTGGAAGTATTCTATTACAAGGCCTTCAACAACATTCATTTTTTTTGTAATTTTCCATATTAACTTGATTCAACATTAAAATAATTTACAAGTAATTTCTAACCAATTAGAGATCAAGAATAGGTCAAACATGGGGTTGTTATGTATAATAGTATCAATACATAATAGGAGTGTGAAATCAAACTCTTAGAAGAAATTGATTTAAGTTAAATCATATTAGTATGTCAAACATCCAATAAAGATATTATAGTTATGGATAACATGCTAGATTTATCGATGTTTAAATTTTATGTCTGGCAACTCTAACCCCCTTTCCCCCAACCTACAGGGGATTTGTTGATTGAATGATGGTGATGTGAGGATCTTATTGTAAATGACAAGGATAGGTGTCCCTTACATTGCATTGAAACTAGTCTATTAAAACCTTAGTAAAATGTTCTTGTGCTCAATTTCCTACGACCCCTTTATGCCTTTATGAAGCACTAATGAGGGGGTCATCATTCATCTTCATAGAATGCAGGCATCCACTATAAAAGTTATACATTGTTGATCTAGGTATTTCAAGAAGGTTAGGCACCATTGGTCTATCTCCACTCAAATCCAAGTACATCAAATGAGAGTTCTTAATTGGGTATTCAAGTCATTCCACTATGATGGAGAGTGTCACAAATTGAATTAAACAAGAAACTTTAGTGGTGAATTCTTGTAAGTAGTGGAGGCAAGGGTTTTCAAATATTAGCACAGTTGATGGTAGTGTGGATATTGATCTCTCCTTGTAAACATTGTCAAAACCAATAATAGTCTCGATGTAAATTTAGTGTCAACCAATAGTATGGAAAACCATGATTGACCATTACTTTCACTAAGAAGAGAAAATGATAAGCATTTTTAATGGGGAAGAAATAAATGTGAAACGTAACTCATGTATTTTAGTTGAAATTTATATAAGTCCCCGTGTTCTTTAATTATTAAATACTTAATGTAAATACTTTTAAATTATCATTAAGATATTGATTCTGAAGATTAAATGTGTATTAAAAGGCATTCATCTATGACACATGATTTTTCATGTAGCTTGAATAAACCACTTAAAGCTAATTATCAATTAATCCTAAATAGTTTTGTATAAGATATATCTTTACTTGCATTAATAGCTTTATTTCAAAAATAAATTACATTTATAAACTTATATGAATACATATAACTAAATAAAATTCAATAAATAACTTCTGAGTCTTGTTGGATTCTATGAGATTATTTTAAGTACAAATAGTTTATTTAAGATTTGAAATTTACAAAATGTTAATATTGATGGTAAAAGCATGTCATGTGGTGTAAAAAGTTTAAAGGCATCCATTTATGGCCCATCTCTTGAATGAGCTTAAATAGTCTACTTAATGCTCATGGTGAATTCATTAATCCATGTTTTATTAGAAAATTCATTTTCTTTACATGGTTTTTTATTCTAGAAATAACAATTTCACATTTATACATTCATATTAAACCACATGATAGTTAAATAAAAATCAATTAATGCTTTCTTGACTTATTGACTTATATGACATGATTACATATAGGAATAATTGATTTAATAATGCTTAGTTAGAAAAAGATTTCAATTCAAAATAGAATAAATCAGTTAGAACTCATAAATAATTGGTTTTAAATTATTAATTTTCTAAATATATATATATTTTACTTACATTGAGATATTTATTTCAAAAATAAATTCCATTTATACATACATACATTCTAAATATATTTTAATACATACTTGTCTTGTTGGTTTCTATGAGATTATTTCAATTACAAATAATTTATTTAAGAATTGAAATTTACCAAATGTTAATAAAGGTGGGAAAATCAAATGCCATATGTTGCATAAAGTTTAAATACATTTATTTATGACCAGTACCTTGAAATAACTTTAACAATCTACTTAACATTCATCACCAATTAATTATTCCATGTGTTGTTAGGAAAAACATTTCATATTACATGGAGTTTTATTTCAAAAAAAAGTGTCACATTTACACACTTAGATTAAACCTCATGATATGAAAATAAAAGTCGATAAATGGCTTTATATAGACCACTTAAAACTCATTATCAATTAATTATAATTTGTTTTGTAAAATAAATAACTATAAATATATATATATATATATATATATATATATATATATATATATATATATATATATATATACTGACATTAAGAGTTACATTTAAAAATTGCATCACATTTATGAACTTCTATCAATGCATATAGCTAAATAGAATTCTTCAAGTCATATTGGATTCTATGAAATTATTTAAACCAGAAATAAACTATTTAAGAATTGAAAATGACAAAATGCTAATATGGATTGGAAAATCAATGTCTAATGGTGCAAAAAGTTTAAATACAACCATTTTTTACCCATCTCTTTAATCAGTCTAGATGGTCCACTTAACACATTGTTAATTAATTATTCCATGTTTTATTAAGAAGAGAATTTTGCTTTTCATAGAGTTTTGTTTCAAAACAATACAATATGAGATTAATACAGCCTTAATAGATTACGTGATAAACAAATAAAAGTCAATAAATGGATTCCTTATTAAATTAAATGAGATGAGATGATTGCATATACAAATAGTTGATTCAAGAATATATGTAAAAAAAATATGGGTTAAAAGTTGAATGCCCTACAATTTAACGAGTAGTATTCACTTATGAGTCATAACCCGTTAGCCTAAATAGTCCACCTAATACTTATTATCAAGAAATTAAAAGACTTATTTTTCGAAAAAATGCATCATAGTATATGGCTATTATAAATCACATTTATACACTCATATTAATGGACATAACTAAGTACAAGTCAATAATATAATTATAGCTTAAGTGATATAATTTCAGTTTTTTTAAAAGACAAATTTACAAAAAAAATGACTTTAAATAATGAAATTAGATGGCTTATGGTTCAAAAAGTTCAATGACATAATTCATCCATGATAGTATCTAATCAAACCTTGATAATCCACTTATCAATCATTATCCTCATATATAAGTTTTTTAAAGAAATGGAAAATTATTTACAATATATTTTTATCTAAAAAATTACATATCACATTTATGCACTCCTATTAGTGCATTTTATATGTAAACAATGAATAACTAACTTTGCGCCTTGTTGATTTTAAAAATGATATGATTGCAGTTACAACCATTAATTGATTTAATCATATAAATTTATGAAAACTATCAATTGAGAAATCACATATCTTATGCTTCAAAAAGATCAAACCATTTACCTATGACACATTTCTCATTAGCCTTAATAGTGAATAATGCATTGTGAGTAGTGAATAATGCACATAACATTGATCAAGTAAATTATTATAATTTCTTTAGTAAGAATAGCACCTTTGTTTGCTAGGAGTTCTATTTCAAAACTTATATTTCACATTTATATATGATTATTGATACATATAATTAAACATAAGTCATTAAAAATAACATGCTTCGATGGTTCATATAAGATAATTTGAATGGCAAACAATTCATTTAAGAACACGCGCGCACACACACACATCTTAGAAAAAAATCGATACAACAGGAATTGCAAAAAAATTTATAAATAATAAGAAATATACATATTAATATAATTGGCAATTCCCATATATTTCAAAAAATATAAAATCATACAAATTGATTCAACAAAAACTATGTCCAAAATGTATTGAAAATTTGGAATGTACTTTTCAACAAATTTATAAAAGAAATTATCTCCATGAACTACAATGAAGTACATGTTCTATTGAACATTCGAATGTACTCATGTTTTTGTTTGATACAATGAAGTGTCTTAAGAAAGGGGAATAAAACTTTCATAAGCCACGTATCTTGCTCTTTTCCTCTATACGATTTTATCAAGATGTGGTTTGATCGATATCCCATGAATTGAGAAGTATGCTTTTCTGTATCTATTAGCAATACATTTGATTCTTCATAATTATCTCCATATTGGGACCACACATCAATCAACTTTTTCTCATAAAATTGTCTTGTTCCCCCTGCTTCCAATTTTGTTTTCAAATGACAATGAGATCTATCCCATACAAATTTAAAGTCCTCTATATCAATATTTGATTTTTTAAGTACTTTTCGGATGTACTTGTCAGTGACATTTAATGTCCATATTGCGACATCATAATTTCTTAAGCAATATTTTAATACTTCTGAATGAAAAGGCCTTAAAAAATAGGACCTATCACCAAACTGCCAGTCTGGTTCTCTTTGAATATGAAAATCTTGTTCGTCTTTGGTGTATGATTGGAAGAATACTCCTTCCATTTCAAATATCAACAACATCTTTTGACTTGTAGTAATTCCCATCTGCATTTGCACTGCAACCACATGTATGATATTAACATATCTCCACTTCAACACTTCATTGCTTATGGACACAAAAACCTATCATTTTAAAAATGATGTTAATAGTTATTATGAACAATTTCCATTTGTAGGCAAAGGTAATTTTACAATGAGTTCAAAGTATCACAAAATACAAATACAATTTCCCCATTAAAATGAACAAACAAATAATATGTTTACTTTATACATACAACCTAATACCTTTATTTAATTTGTATGGAATAAAATTATTATAAGAATGCATTGACCCACCATTTAAATCATTGATTTTAAGACTTATAATGATTTATGTAATTGCAATTGAAAAATATAATTACAATGGTCTAGCGCAACTAAACAAACTATTTTTTATTAATTGTCACATAAAATATAACACAATTTTTAAATTTCAATCCTAATTAATTATATGTTAATTTATAGAGTTTCTACCTTAGTTTTTTTTTTTTGTGCTTCTTTTAGTGCAAATTGTATGTTTATTGTTGGTGCTACATACAACTTAATATAATTTTTCAACTTATATGGAATAAAAAGGGTTATAAGAATGCAATGGGTCATCCGTCACATTACTAATTTCTAAGAGATATAATGATAACTTAAACCACATTTAAAGCAAATAATTGTAATGATCTAATTAAAACAAATAGACCAGTTACCTATTAATTTTACATACAATGTAATCCATTGTAAAACAAAAAATATAGCATGGGAAATTTTGATATGAAAACATTAAATGACCATTCATCTCACCAAAAATAAAGAAAATAAAAATATTTTATTTTTAGTAATGGCAAACCAAATCAACAATTCTTTTATTAGTGTTGTGAAATAAAAGTAATAACTCATGATGTCATACATATAGACATATGTAATCTTAAGGTACTTCTAAATGTAAATGAACATCCTTCAAAATAGCTCGCACATCCATAGCCTTGTTGAGTTTATGCAATATTCTCCATAGCTCATTGATCAACCAATTATTCCCTTGGTTTGCTCCAATGAATGGAGGGGCAAGAATCACATTTTCTCTTGGATTCTCTTTCACTCTCTCAATTAAAAAATCAACTATAATAGTATTGGTTGCATCATATTGGGTATGCATTTCCCACACTTTTTTCAATGATTTAGTGTGTATAACTTTCGTTGAATTGTCAATGACCTTATGTCCCTTTTGTGGCTTACAGTCTGAAGCAGTCCACTTAAACACAAATTTATCTTGTAATGTTTCTGAAACCAACTTTTTTAGAAATCTTGTTGTTCTTTGGTTCAAAGATGTCGTCCAAATTTCAATGTCAAGAGATTCATTTTTGAAGCACATTTCAAAAAATGATTTTGCATGTGGATGAATCCAAAATAATTTTTTCTCTATTGTGTAATCAACATCAGTTCCAATTTTCTCAATATGCCCTTTGTTTGTTGCTTCATCATCAATGTTGTGATAAAAAATGTCCTTTAGTTCAAAAATAACTAGTTTCTTTTCAGTTATTTTCGCTGCAACACAATGGAAAATAATATAGTCAAACCATTTTATTCATGTTACAAAAATTACTAAAGAAATTGTTGAAACAATACACTTACCTTGAGTGGTTTTTTCAATATTTATAGATGAAACAATAAATTCTTTTATCATCTGGACAGGACCTGGAGTAAACATATTAAACCTTCAATCAAATACCAATTGTACTTCTTATTAAACCTTCAATCACATACCAAATCAAGAAAAACATTAGTAATGCAACCTTTAAAAAGGAACACACACACACACACCTTAAACATTATTTTGATTGTTAATTTTATCCTTTTTGTTTGTTCCTATAATAAAAATAGACAACATTATGGTAGTTACAAGTATTTGAGTTTGAAGAATAATAAGATAAACAAGAAGACAAGTTATAAGTATCTAATATGACATTATCTTCATATTTGTAATGTTGCACCTCATCATCATCTTGGTTACCTTTATTTGTTTCCAAATTAAACATATAAAATATTTTTAATTTTGAAAATGAATAGAATCATTAAATAACAAGGAAAACAAGTGGACAAATTATAAGTACCTTATGTTATATTTTGTTCTTGATTATAGTTTTGTGGGACAATACCTTGGTCATTATATTCATTCTCTTTATTTCCAGCTATAATCAACATATGAAATGGATATGAATCACAATAAAAAATAAATAATAATTTAGAATAATAATAAAATAAAAAAAGATAGATACAATGATTAATACCCATTTCTATCTCCATCATTGCATGGTCATTGTCTTGATTAATTTCATTCATCTCATAATTCCCTATAATAGTCATCCAAAAATGTTATGAATATGGAAATTAAATAAATTGAAAAATTATCAAGAGAAAAAACCAAACAAATTATGTACCTGTTATGATAACTTCTTCCTCTCCTCCTTCTCCTCCTGTTTCCATATCCATACATTTTTCAGCAACATAGGCACTATGTTGATTAATTTGTTTCTTCCCACTTTCATCATTCTCTGTTTTAGAATCTCCATCACTAGTCATTTTAGTAAACACTTTGACAATTAAGAAATATGAAAAAAATAGTATCCAATGTATTATAAGAAAATAAATAAATGAATTGTAGTACCTGAATTTTCCAAGAAGTTAATGGATACCGGATTTGATAGTTGAAAAGATTTGTAATTATTTAACATGATTGTCCTTTGTGACTTTGTTTGCACAACACATGAAATTCTTCTTCCATATGTACAACAGGTCTTGATAAAAATTTTCCCCACATAAAGAGAAATAACCACTTTTGCATCACTACATTGCTGGTGTTTTTCCACTAAATCCATCCAAAAATCATAATCTCTCTCATTTTCATCAAGTGTGTCTTCAAATGTGTGAGAGTATTTTATAGCCTCCAAAATTTTTAATTCTAAAGTATAGAAATGTATAGTAAGAACTATATCATAACTATAATTGTTTTGGGACTTATATTCATAAATGTCACTAGTCATTTTATAGTTGAACTTGGAGTTCTTTATGGAAATTTCCAAAGACTGCGTACATCATTACAAAACCAAAGTTCTACTAAGAGAACTGTAGTAAAGGCATTCAACTCATTTTTTTCGATAAGAAATCGAAAAAATTCAATGTAATATCCCTTGTTGAATTGTTCTTTTCTCAAAGCCAGTGTATTCAAAACAACAAGGTCAGTATGTAAAACTAGTTGTAACTGACATGGAAAAGAGTGCAAAAGTGTTGACAAAAGATCAGGGCCCCCAAAATGACAACCAAATTCAAAATTGTTATCAACCTGTTGAACACTTGTTGATCCATTTATCATTCTGTCAAGGACTCCACATGCTTGCTGAGAAAGGGACTCTATATTTGTATTATGTGTTCCTTTGACATAAATAGACCCCTCCACCGTGTTGCAAAAATTGGTAAATATGATATCATTAATTTCATAATGCTCAAGAATGTTGAATGTGGTAAGAGTCATCTCATTCAAGTTCTGATCATGACTTTGACAATATGTAACCATTGCATCCAATATTGTTTTGTTGGTTTTCAATTTAAAACAATAATCTTTTAATTTTATGGCATTTGTTAGATGATTTATTGGAATAGAAAACCAAATGGTTCCATCCAATAGCTTATCTGCTACTGAAGCAATTTCTTCCATGGTTAATCCCTAAAGGGGCCGAAGAGTAGTTGTTGTCAGACTGTGTAGACTATTTTTCTTTTAGTTCTCAAAATCAGGCTGGCTTGGAGAACACTTTAATGTGCCTAGTTGGTAACAGTTAAAAACAGTCTCCCATTTATCCCAAATAGGTTCATCAAGATATAAGAGAATTTTTTTATCAGAAAAAATTTGTAATTGGACAATCGAAGAATGAGCACAACATTTCATCATCAACCTGATAAAATAATAAATATAAACTAATAAGAATCCAATGTAAAAATGAAACTAAATAAGGTGTTATAATCTAATGAGAAGTCATCATAAATATTAGAAAATATGACTTATATTATCGACTTTAGTCATTTATCTACAATAAAAGTAGATACAATAATAAAATGTTAAATGTAAAAATAATTAAAATTACATAACTTGTCTTCAGCCGTCTTAGAGCATCCAATCCTCCTTTTCTTTAATTTGTCATTGGCAATTAAGAAATGCCTTGCCGAGCGCACACAATCAATAAATGGAGTTTTGTAGAATACCTTATTTGCAGAATTTAATTGACAACAAATGCGGATCACGTCAGTGGGTTCAACTGATGGATGCAAGAACCGAGCATTACGTTTTTTATATTTTTTTTCGCTTCTGTCGATACATTATATTTAGGATTTGTTAAAATTTCTTTTGCTGCTTGAATGGTATGTTGACCATCAACTATCCAAAATTTGATATTCTTAGAATTTAGATCTGTCTCATTTATAATTTTGATAGAGTTGACCAATGGATCAGGCTCATTGATGTTAAATGGAATGAGAAGAGCATCAAGTAATGAGGTTTGAAATTTTTCTAGGAATGATTTCACTAATACTTGAACATTTAAATCATCTCGTGATCTTAATTTGAACACTTTAGGGGCTTCTTTACATATTTCAACAGCCACTTTTCTATTAAAGGAGTTTGAAAGTAGATAGCAATGCTTGAAAGCTTCATGAATCTCATCACATTGATTTGCAAGGTTAGTTGTCTCAAATTCAACTTTCCTAGTTTTTTGAAATTCTGTAGTGAGCTTGAAATCACTTTCTTTTATGTTCTCCTCCCAATCAGATAAATATACTCTTCTCAAAGCAAGTAATTGAGAATCAATTTTATCATCTGGTATTTTATCAAAAAATTTACCTTTTTGTTGTGAATGAAGAAGTACAGATGATGTTTTTTTACTTCTTACATAACGATATCTTAGAACAGTGGTGATGCGTTTTAAAAGATCTGCACAACTATTTAGTCCAGATTTAGAAAAGCGCTCAAAGTTATCCAACTTGAACATTGAATTGTTTATCATATTTTTTGAATCAGTACTTGAAGCTTCAATCAAATCTGGTCTAAAATTTGTATACTTCACTTGACATGAAATTAATTTTACCTCATTTTCTTTAATCATTCCCAATTGAAAGTCAATGTCATTTTCATTGCAAGCATAGCAATTAATTATTATTCCTAATATCTCTGGTTTGTTCCCGTCTATTGATCCAAATAGGTACATATCAGGAAACATATTCATGGGGGTTTCTATTTGGATGTACCAATCTTGCACGAACTCATATTTATTATTTGTATTGTATTTTTTAATCATTTCTAAAGTAGAAGTAGAAGGTGTTATTGATACTGCCTTTTGAGTTGAATAACTTTTCTTTTTCTTAAGTGATGGTTGTAACATTTCATTTGCTTTTGGGCCAACCAATTCTGCAAATAATAGCAAAAAAATATTTGCATTAATCAAAATGAAAACATAATTTCAAATATTGTCACATAATGTTGTTATAAATACTGAAAAACCACCTAATCTAACCATTTCCAAGATAGTGTACATAAAATATAAAACCACCATACCAGTTGAAGGAGGCAACGTTTGTACATCACTTTTTTTTGGTCTTTTCTTCACTACTTTACTTTGAATTTCAGGCACACCAGATTCCACAGTTTCTAGAAAAAAAAATTATGGAATACATGAAATACTAAATATTATTAAACAACCTTATAATACACGATTTCCATTTACATGCACAATAATAAATGAGTACATATGCTATGCAAGTTTACTATATGACACCAAAAGTTATCGTCTGGGTAAAACTGATGAGAAAACAAACCACCTAATCCAACCATTTCTAAAAGAGTACATAAAATATAAAACCACCATATTAGTTGAAGGGGGCATCATTTGTATGTCACTTGTTTTTCTTTTTGTTTTCGCTACTTTACTTCGAATTTCACGCCCACCAGTTTCTACGGTTTCTAGAAAGAAAAATTTAATGGAAGACATGAAATAACAAATAGTATTAAACAACCTTATAATACACGATTTCTATTTACATGCACAATAATAAATGAGTACATATGTTATGCAAGTTTAGTATATGACACCAAAAGTTATCACATATTGAAAATTTCTTGGAAAAAAAAATACCCATGTTAGTATGGGTTGTCCTCATTAAAACCCCAACCCTAAGGCTGTTTCCATGGGTTTTATTAATCAACAACCAGTTATTAACACAATGTCTAACAACTTTAACAAAGTATAAACTAAAATTGTCATACCATTTAAAGAATTTGGTGTCGTGTTTCTTGAACTTCCTTTTTCCTTGGATGCTTCCTTTGAATTCTCACTAGCTTCATAGTCCATGGTATCTGAAAATAAAGTAAAAAATTGTTATCACAATTTCGAATTATTGAAGAAAATATGAATTTATAAATACTATAACTATTCGCATAATTATATGTGTAACAAAATGAACAAGAACAATAACAAGTGTATAACTCACAATAATAGCTAATCAAGGTTAGAAAAAGGGCACCCCCAAATAATTTTTTATGTTCTTTTAATCGTGAATATAGGAAAGCAAATATCTACTAGGTTTCCTTCTAGCACAAGCATAAGAACATTTCCAAAAGACATTACATTGTGAATAAACAAAAACAATTGTATAGACCAAAATAACAACATATATACACAAAATTTATCTCTTATAGTCATGTATATTCTTAGTTTGCTTTAGATAAAATAATAGAAAAACACAATGAAAGAACATTAACTATGGCGATCATTAGATTTTCTTCTAGATCTTCGTCTAGCACAAAGACAAACACATAGCAACTTTGCAAGGTGAAATAAATATAGAATGTGATAGAATTACTTCTAACATGAACAAAAGCATATTGCCAACAAGAATCTTGCAAAGCAAAAGAAATATTCACATCCTAGATTTATTTATATTACAAACGCATGGATATTGTCAAAAAAAACATTGTAAGGTGAAAGAAATCTAGCATGTGCTAGAATTATTTTTAGCACAAACACATTCATGTTTCCAAGAAAAACATTGCAAAACAAAATAAATGTAGCACAAGCTAGATTTCCTTCTACCACAAACACAAACATGTTGCCATTAAAATATTGTAAGGCAAAGGAAATGTAACCCATGCTAGACTATATTCTATTGCATACATGAAGATTGCCAACAACAACATTGTGTTGTAAAGAAAAAACATAAACACAATGTCAATAAAATCATTGCAATAATAATATTTCCTGGGACATTTGACCTTGCCTTTTAGAGACTATGAGGTTTTAGTCCATGTCTACATAGACTATTGTTACAACATAAAAAATGTTAAACCCTGAAATGATTAGAAGGCCCTTCATATGGAATATGTGGTATAAGGAATGGGATAGTGTACAAAGATTTCCTCCTATAAAAAACACAAGAACGTTGCAAATAACAACATTACAAGGTGAAAGAAATATAATTCATACTATATTTCCTTTTAATGCGGATTTAATCACATAACAACATTGTAGGGTGAGAAAAATTTACTCAGAATTACATTTACTTATGACAAACATATAAAAATTTCCAATGACAACACTACACGACAAAAAAAAATCTAGCACAAGCTAGATTTTCTTTTAGCCTAAACAGAAACATGTTAGCATTAACAACATTGCAATGTAAAATAAAATCTAACATGTGTTCAACTTCATTTTAGTGCAAACTCGAGCACATAGAAACATTGTAGAGTGAGAAGTCTATCAAGTGCTATATTTATGTCTACCACAAATACAAGCACGTTGCCAACAACAACGTTGTAGAGTATAAGAATTCTAGATTGTGTTAAATTTTCTTCCAACACAAACACAAACACATTTTAATTTGAAAGAAATTTAACACATGTTATATTTCCTTTAAACACAAACACAAGAACATAACAACATTGTAAGACTAAACAAGTTTATTGCGTGCTAGATTAACAACATTGCAATTTAAAATAAAATCTAACATGTGTTAGATTTTCTTTTAGCGCAAATTTGAGCACATAGAAACATTGTAGAGTGAGAAATCTAGCAAGTGCTAGATTTATTTCTACCACAAATAAAAGCACGTTGCCGACAACAACATTGTAGAGTATAATAAATCTAGCTTGTGTTAAATTTTCTTCCAACACAAACACAAACACATTTAAATTTGAAAGAAATCTAACACATGCTATATTTCCTTCTAGCACAAACACAAGAACATAAGAACATTTTCGGACTAAATAAGTCTAATGTGTGCTAGATTAAAAACATTGCAATGTAAAAGAAAATCTAACATGTATTAGATTTACTTTTAGTGCAAACTCAAGAACATAGAAACATTGTAGAGTGAGAAATCTGACAAGTGCTAGATTTATGTCTACCACAAATAAAAGCACATTGCCAACAAATGCTAAATTTCCTTCTAGCACAAACACAAGAACATAACAACATTGTAGGACTAAATAAGTCTATAATGTGTGCTAGATTAACAACATTTCAATGTAAAATAAAATCTAACATGTGTTAGATTTCCTTTTAGCACAAACTCGAGCACATAGAAACATTGTAGAGTGAGAAATCTAGCAAGTGCTAGATTTATGTCTAGCACAAATACAAGCACGTTGCCAACAACAACATTGTAGAGTATAAGAAATCTAGCTTGTGTTAAATTTTCTTCCAACACAAACATAAGCACATTTAAATTTGAAATAATTCTAACACATGCTATATTTCCTTCTAGCACAAGCACAAGAACATAACAACATATTAGGACTAAATAAGTCTAATGTGTGCTAGATTAACAACATTGCAATGTAAAAGAAAATCTAACATGTGTTAGATTTCCTTTTAGCACAAACTCAAGCACATAGAAACATTGTAGAGTGAGAAATATAGCAAGTGCTAGATTTATGTCTACCACAAATAAAAGCACGTTGCCAAAAACAGCCTTGTAGAGTATAAGCAATCTTGCTTGTGTTGAATTTTCTTCCAACACAAACACAAGAAAATTTAAATTTGAAAGAAATATAAGACATGTTATATTTCCTTCTAGCACAAACACAAGAACACAACAACATTTTAGGACTAAATAAGTCTAATGTGTGCTAGATTAACAACATTGCAATGTATAAGAAAATCTAACATGTGTTAGATTTCCTTTTAGCGCAAACTCAAGCACATAGAAACATTCTAGAGTGAGAAATCTAGCAACTGCTACATTTATGTCTAACACAAATGCTAGCATGTTGCCAACAACAAATTGTAGAGCGAGAAATCTAACATGTGCTACATTTATGTCAACCACAAATACAAGCACATTGCCAACAACAACATTGTAGAGTATAAGAATTCTAGATTGTGTTAAATTTTCTTCCAACACAAACCCAAGCACAATTTAATTTGAAAGAAATCTAACACATGTTATATTCCATTCAAGCACAAACACAAGAACATAACAACGTTGTAGGACTAAATAAGTCTAATGTGTGCTATATTATCAACGTTGCAATGTAAAAGAAAATCTAACATGTGTTAGATTTCCTTTTAGCGCAAATTCGAGCACATAGAAACATTGTAGAGTGAGAAATATAGCAAGTGCTAGATTTATGTATACCACAAATACAAGCACGATGCCAACAACAACATTGTAGAGTATAAGAATTCTAGATTTTGTTAAATTTTCTTCCATCACAAACACAAGCACATTTTAATTTGAAAGAAATTTAACACATGTTATATTTCCTTCGAGCACAAACACAAGAACATAACAACATTGTAGGGCTAAATAGGTCTACTGTGTGCTAGATTAACAACGTTGCAATGTAAAATAAAATGTAACATGTGTTAGATTTCCTTTTAGCGCAAACTCGAGCAAATAGAAACATTGTAGAGTGAGAAATCTAGCAAGTGCTAGATTTATGTCTACCACAAATACAAGCACGTTGCCAACAACAACATTGTAGAGTATAAGAAATCTAGCTTGTGTTAAATTTTCATCTAACACAAACACAAGCACATTTAAATTTGAAAGAAATCTAACACATGCTATATTTCCTTCTAGCACAAACACAAGAACATAAAAACATTTTAGGACTAAATAAGTCTAATGTGTGATAGATTAACAACATTGCAATGTAAGAGAAAATCTAACATGTGTTAGATTTCCTTTTAGTGCAAACTCAAGCACATAGAATCATTGTAGAGTGAGAAATCTAACAAGTGCTAGATTTATGTCTAGCACAAATACAACCACGTTTCCAACAACAACATTGTAGAGTATAAGAATTCTAGTTTGTGTTAAATTTTCTTCCAACATAAACACGGGCACATTTTAATTTGAAAGAAATCTAACGCATGTTATATTTCCTTCAAGCACAAACACAAGCACATAACAACACTGTAGGACTAAATAAGTCCAATGTGTGCTAGACTAACAACATTTCAATGTAAAATAAAATCTAACATGGGTTAGATTTCCTTTTAGCGCAAACTCGAGCACATCGAAACATTGTAGAGTGAGAAATCTAGCAAGTGCTAAATTTATGTCTACCACAATTACACGCACGTTGCCAACAACAACATTGTAGAGTATAAGAAATCTAGCTTGTGTTAAATTTTCTTCCAACATAAACAGAAGCATATTTAAATTTGAAAGAAATCTAACACATGCTATATTTCCTTCTAGCACAAACACAAGAACATAACAACATTTTAGGACTAAATAAGTCTAATGTGTGCTAGATTAACAACATTACAATGTAAAAGAAAATCTAACATGTGTTAGATTTCCTTTTAGCACAAACTCAAGCACATAGAAACATTGTAGAGTGAGAAATATAACAAGTTGTGATGGATTTCTCACACAAAACAATCTCATACTCATCTCCATATCCCTCCACTTGCTCCTCCCCATCTAGGAGATGCATATACATGTTTATAAACCTCATTAAGTAAATTGTCTCTCTCACTCGTGTGAAATCCTGGGTCTTTGTAAGATTTCCCAAACTATGCAAATAGAACAGACTCTAACATTATCATCAAGAAAAAAATTCCCTCTCTATGCTGACTAAATCTAGAGTTAAGATGGATCTAAAGGAAAAGCTTGCACCTTGAGAAATTTGATCCTTTGTAGGCTATCTAAATCTAGAGTTAAGATGAATCTAAAATGGTTTAATTATTAATAATTATAATTCTTATTTTATTTTATTTTATTTTATATTATATTTATGTAATTTGACTAAATTAACAAGTTTAAATAGCATTACATAACCTTAGAACATCTCATTCACTTTGGGCTAAAGTCTCCCATGCAATCATTCATGTTGGACTAAAGTCTCTCCATGCAATTATTTAAATTTGTAGATATATATTTTTATTTTAATCAATAATATTTAATATAAAGTAGAAAACATAAACTTGGTAAAGCCCATAAATATTATAAATATCAAGTGAATTACAATGAAATTTTAGCCATTTAAAATTATAATTTTATATTTTTATTATAGAAAAATTTCAAAACAAAAAATTGATAATAATAAATTTTTTTTATTAAATATATGGTTATCTTATTTAATTTTATAAATATTATATACAATAATACATGAAAAATGTAATATAATTTCAAAAATTGTAATTAAAAATTTTAAAATTACTAATAAAAAAATATTAACATACCAAATTCTTTATTATTATTAAAATTTGTAGATATTTATTTTCATTTTAATTGATAATATTTAATATATAATGAAAAGTATAAATTTGGAAATGGCTACCATATTATAAATATTAAGTGCATTATAACGTAATTAGATCCATTTAAATTTATGATTTTATATTTTTAATTTAAAAATAAAAATAAAATTAAAACATATAATTAATTAAATTTATGATTTTACATTTCTAATTAAAATAAATTCAAAACATAGAATTAATTGAAAACATATTCTTTTAAATAATATGTAATCTTATTCTCAAATATAATAAGCAATATAAAATTGATTAGTTTGATAATTCTACAATTGGGGAAAATGGTTACAATTGTATATTTTCTCCTAACTCTTCACAAAATGAATAACCTAGTGTGAACGCAAATCAAGATCAATTAGTATATAAAAACTTAAAATAAATTTAAAGAATAATTAAATTTTCCTTAACATTTTAGGAAATATAAGAAATTTCTCATATTCAGATATTATTGAATTTGGCCCATGTTACTATTTTTGGGGAAAAGTGCTTTAACGACGTAAGGTCATGGAAATCAAATGAGCTAAGGAAATGCAAAGAAAAATGATGTTTATATTGGTGATATTCACAAAAGAATGAGGATTGAAAGGGGTACAACCTTAGAGGAGACAATAACCCAAGAATAACTATAAAGAGAATGAATGTTCAACGGAAAAACGAAGACTAAATATGCCATCATTTCCTTTGCATTATCAATTTCAGAAACTTAAATCCTCAATGCATCAATTTCAGAAAAAAGAAATAACTTTTCTTAAACACTTCGTATCGTGTTTTAGTTAAGAAGATTTCCATTCTCACAAGTAATTTTGGACGTCCAAGACTTCATATGCATACTTCAAAGTTTTCACATTCCATGCTCATGAACAAGTTAGTTAAGAAGATTTCCATTCTCACAAGTAATTTAGACATCCTAAGACTTCTTATCCATACTTCAGAGTTTTCATATTCCATGCTCATGAACAAGTTACATCTCTTCACTAATTGACCAATTTTTTTTAATGAAAAATACCTCGTTGAATGCCTCAATGCATCGAATTCCCACTGTTAAACAAAGGGTATTCCTCTAAAGCAGAAACGAAGGCTATCCAGTTAAGAAGATTTCCATTCTCACAAGTAATTTAGACATCCTAAGACTTCTTATCCATACATCAGAGTTTTCACATTCCATGCTCATGAACAGGTTACATCTCTTCACTAACTAACAAATTCTTTTTAAAGAAAAATACCTCCTTGCATGCCTCAATGCATCGAAATCCCACTGTCAAACAGAGGGTATTCCTCTAAAGCGGAAACAAAATCTATCCTACCATCTTAGGCTTTGGATAGAAAGTTGTGTAAAAGAGATGGATTTGGTATGGGATAAGTCTCTCTATAAAGAAAAGAGGTCCTCTGCATGGAGCTGGCAGAAGGGAGTTACCTAAAAATATATCATGAGTTATCTAGAAACCCCATACGAAAACATCACATGTGTTTTCTTATCGAAGGATGGGCTTCCTCTCATAACCCAATAATTCATTGTTGCCCTGTATCCCTTGCAGAGGCTCTATCTTTTGACCCCGTTGTATTAAAGGCTCTTTCACCCACTGTTGATAATATCAGCGATATTTGAAAATATCGCGATATTTTTGGCAAAATGATATATTGCTGAGAAAATATCAGCAAATATCGGCAAAATATCGACAAAATATCGGCTATGTTTAAAATTTTGAAAAAAAAAAAAATTTATGCTTGCCGATATTTTTCTGATATTTTTGTCGATATTGCCGATAAGATGTTTTCTGGACCCTCGCTGATATTTTTCCGATACCGATATTTTCAACACTGCTTTCACCTACCCTGTTGATCATATGCTCCAAGTACAAACTCAAAATACTATATGGAAGACACATGATCCTCATGCATGGGAGACATAGCATATATGTTTTGTTGGAGAGCTTCTTTCCCTGTCATTCTGACATTCTTCCTCATGCTGAAAGAACGTATCTCATTCTTACATTCTTCCTCATGTTGAAAGAACGCATGCCTCCATAGCTAGAATTCAATAAAACCAACCTAAGAAGCCAATGATCTTGAAATATGTGTGATTTTGTGCCAAGATAGAGGTGTTGTGGCATAAGTGGAAGGAAGGAATTTTTTTAAATTTGAAGACAGAGTATGGTAAGAAACATGAAATCTCATTACGCACTAGTTTAAATCAATGTTCACTGCAAATGAGATAAGGTGTCCTTCAAATCACATTATAAACTAGTCTGAATCATCATTGCATTGAGCCATGGTATACGAATTGTAAGGATACCCAAAGAGCAGCAGTAGCTAAAATTCTTTATGCCAACACCATGGAACTAGAGGGAATGGATTCAATGGAGATCAAGACCTTGCATTGTGTTTTTCTAAGTGGAAGAGGTCCCTAGAAATTAAAATTTTCCTGGAGATAGGGACAAGCAACTAATAACAAGCGGAAGCACTAACAATGTATCAAGGAATCAGGTTCCTGAAGAACATTGTGCAAAGAGATGTAGTTATTGTTTAGGACTCCAACATAATCACAAGATAACTGAAGCAACTCCCTCCTCCTAAGCCCTGGCATGTATCTATCATAAAATGGTCCTGCTACTCAATGCATTTAAATAAGTCCACTATTTTCAGGTTAGAAAAATATTCAACTCCCAAGTCAATCAGATGGCTAAGCAAGCAGTTTCAGTTGAGGACTCCAACATAATCACAAGATCACTGAAGCAGGAAAGAGCTCCCTCCTCCTAAGCCCTGGCATGCATCTATCATAAAATGGTCCTGCTACTCAATGTATTTAAATAAGTCCACTATTTTCAGGTTAGAAAAAGATTCAACTCCCAAGTCAATCAAATGGCTAAGCAAGCAGTTTTAGAAGAAAAAGGAACCCTCTAAGTATGTATCGAGGGGGAGGAAAATCCCTCTACACCTCAATAACATCATCAATAAAAAGTCCCAAGGAGAGGAAGCATGAAAGGTGGCACTCTCTACCCAAATTGTGATACATGGAAACTGTTATCACCCCAAGAAACTCTCCTAGGTTGTATCTCAGAGATGCTCGGGAACATTACAAACTCAACAAAAATGTTGGAAAATGGTGGATGAATGGAAGGAATGATGCATATTCAAGCCAGATAACCACTTCTACTATGATTTACCCCAGACATGGGTGAACACCCCCAGACTACAAGGCTTTTTACCACCAATTACTCACAGCTTGAGATTAAGTGGAAATGGAGAACACTGATCACACCAGCAGATGCACAGGACCCTGTAATCGCCAGCTGCAACCAGTAAAAAGGTCTGTAAATCTATTTCCTAATGCACAGACAGGATGAAGGCTCTGGCATTAAAACAACAGAAACCTACATACACATCCAATAATACTTACTAGATTCTAACACAGAGGTGGGATGACAGCCCCTCTAATGCTAAACATCAAGAGCACATGAAAAATGCATAACAGGCACAGCCTGGAACAAAGAAGAAGTGGAAAGTGAGCAATTAACAACAAAAGAAGCTTGCATTAGCTAAAAATGAAGACCAGACGCTGCAGGTATCACAGTAGTTACAGTCTCCAGAAGTTGAACCTTACAACAAAATAACATTCATCAACCATCAACCCCTGTTACATTCTGTCTTATGGATATATATAGCGGTTGATTACAAAAACACTCTGTTGAGTTATACGAGGAGAGGTCACAATAGAACACCAACCACATTAATTCTTTGGAATGGACCTCTGCTATGATCTGTTGTTTTAATGGATGAATTTGACATTCACAGGTGCTCTGTAGTACTTCTCTGGCAGGTGGAGCACGGACTCATACAAGCTGCATGACTAATAACTGCGTTTATCTGCTCGAGCTATGTACTCTCCCTCCTCGGCCACTCTGCTATTTGAATGCAGGTAGTTGAAGCTTTATTACGCAGGGTACAGGTAGCTGATGGCTTCGTCCTTCGGGAGCTCAAGACAGTCAAAAGAGTAAAGACAGTATGGCAGAGGCGTGCATAGGACCAGAACAACTAGTGGTCGTTGGATCCCATAGATGAGCAGCAGAGATCAAAATAGAAGGAGCTATCAGGAGGAAAAATGGATGGAGAAACGAAGGCCGTTGGATCTGGACGCGGCAGATCTGACGGTTGACGGAAGAAGAAGACGCATGGAGATAACGCGCGGGAGAACGGTATTGAGAGGCGGGCAGTATTCCCCACACCACTTTCGGCGTCGGGCAATTTCCGTATAACCCCTCGCGATCCAATAGAATTGTAACACGTGGCAGTGGGAAACCACCGCGATCGCGCATTAACAGGCGGGCAAGTCACGCGATCGGGGCTTGTGACTACCGTCCGATCGTGCGACAGACGGTCAAATGGCAAGGAATATGCACGATGTTTAACGTGCAAGAAAAAGGGTTGCGACCGTTGGATCGTGACGATCAACGGCTAAAAACGAAGGATGCTATATGGGTGGGGTTTCGTGGGTTAAGCACTTGGTCTTTAGGAAATGTAGGTTTATGGGATAAAAATGAATTCGCGCTGAGTTTTGAAAGAAATCAGGGCTAGCGGGGAAAGAAGAAGTTTGTAGAAGAAACAGAGGCAACGGAGGTTAAGAGGGTGTGAGGAAATCGAAGGAGAAGGAGGAGAACGACCACTGCGAGCACCTTTCTCAGCACAAACCAACCACCAGTCCTGAATTTGACCTTTAAGCACTATAGTTTATAGCAGAGCTAAGATTGGCTCCGTCTGGGGATGAGATCGTCCCTGTGAGGTCTCAAGAACCTGCAGACCAATGCCTTGTACAAAACTAGCTTAAAAACATTTGCCTAGTATCCATTGGGCATGGAGTCCAACCAAGTCTACAATAAATCCTGGAAGAGAAACTGCTTACAATCATTAAGGCCTGAAAACTTAAAACTTCAAAAAATTGCCCATTTACTGGGCCACCAAAATTGTTTCTCCTGCTCTCAGCCCCTTCATCATAGAGCTGCAAAACAGGATTTATTTCATCCTCTACCTTAAACAGTTTAGGACATTTGAGCTTAATAGGCAGATATGGATCAACTTTCATCTCCCTTCTGTGTATTCTCCTCCTTGGATGTTCTTCATGGTAGCCTTTGTACACCTGTTGAATAACCATGTTTGCTGTGTACTTGTCTGTGTCTTCTGTGGCCTGCGCAATTAATAAGAAAGGTGTACCATTGTGTTCACGTGTGGAGGACACAAAGACATTATCTACTCCTGCATTTTTATTAGAACAATCCTCATCCAGGGGGGAGTCCCAAAACTGTACACCCTCTTCCTCTGTCATCTGGCACGCTGCCCTTTCAATCTGTGTGGAGACCTCCTGGGCAGGCATCGAAATATCAAGACTGAGATGATCAGTTTCAACCTTGAGTATTGAATTTTGTTCTGCCTTAGTGTTCAAGGGGCAACTTTGAGGGATTGTCTTTTGAGTAGGCAAAGGGACAAAAGATGATGGGGAGCTTTCCTCTCCCTTTTTAATCACTGGATTGGGGACCAAAGTAGGCTGGAAAATTTGAAGATCTTCATAGCCATGTGAAGATGAGATGGCCTTAAGGACAGGTTCTTGGAGGATGAAGGGACCTTCTACTGGTTGTTGCTGCTGATAAGCTTATTGTTCTGCAGGTACAACAAACTGACAAGCAATGCCTTTGGATAATGCTTCTTCATAAGCAGCCATGGTTAGGAAAGGGGCACCTTCCAAACCATGGACCTCCTCCTCTTCATCAGGATGCTCTTCTTCCATGACTATATTCTGTAAAAGGGGCCTCACCCCTTTATCATCATTTGTAACTTTATTTCTTTGCAAAATCTGCAAATGCTCATTTGCTCCTCTATATGGATTTGGAATTGGTAGGGAAAAGGAACAATGAGCTCCTGCTTCTTCAGAATGCTGCTCAACCTTTAATTTGAAAACTTCAAAGGCCAAAACTCAATCATCCTATCTAATTCATTGATTTCAGGCTCTAAGGATGATGAGGATTCACCTCCCTGTCTTCTCCTTTCAGCATCACCTTCGAGTCTTTCTGCAACAAAAATGTTTGCTTCTACTTCAAAGGCTGCAGTTTGCATCTCAGCCAAAGAATTACATCTTCTTTCTATTAACAGTAGGCAGAACTTAGAATCGAAAGCATGGGCATAAGTAATCATAGCAGAAGCAGGGGTGGATCTCACTTCAGTTGGAATTCTACTGTACATATGATTGAATCTAACGTTGAAATCAGAAAGCAGCTCGCCATCTTCTCTCTGCAAGTTCCCAAATTCAGTATGATAATAGAGCAGGTCTTTGTTATCCCCCCAGTGCTTTAGGAACACATCATCTAAGGCCTCAATGTCTGCAATAGACCTAGGGGGTAATTCTCTAAACCATTTTCTAGCCTCCCCGTCTAGGATTTGGACAAATAACCTCATCCACATATCCTTTACATTGATATCCAGGTTATTAGCATAGCTATAAAAGACCTCTAAATTATCTCCAGCTGTTACTCCTTCTGCACCAGTAAACTTGGGCATATATTCTTGATAATCTCCTACAGGCATGGCACTCAAAGGGGTAGGCAAGACTAAGGGTCCATACCTAGCAACAACTATTCTTTCTACCTTCGTGAGGGCTTGTTGACCTACCATGACTGAGGTGTATGAAAGGCTACTGATAGACTTAGTGGAATGAATCAATGAAAAGGATGATAGAAACAGAGGAATATGATGGACAGCATGGTGCTTCTTTCTTTGAACTGAAATCTGAAAGGGAGGTGAATGACTAAGGAGCTAAATGAATCCCAAAAGGTGACTTTCACTAACAGAGATACATGGAATTTCTAAGGCTTACCTGGTCCTAGTGCTCCTTTCTACGATACTTTATTCTTCTTAACGATCTTCTCAGGATCAGGAACTGATTCCGCTGATGATTTCTAAGTATTTCTTTGAACATGCCTCACCAACTACACTAGAACTCCAATGTGGAGTCGCCAAAGGTTGGTCTTCCCCAATTGGAGTCGCCAGATAGATGATTACAACCAGAATACGTTCCCAGAACTTGTCTATCATCAAAATCTGGAATTGTGTTGTTTTCCCAGGGAAGTTGAGCTTCAATCTCCTCTCCCCGGCAACAGCGCCAATTAATGTTATCACCCTAAGAAACTCTCCTAGGTTGTATCTCAGAGATGTTCGGGAACATTACAAACTCAACAAAAATGTTGGAAAATGGTGGATGAATGGAAGGAATGATGCATATTCAAGCCAGATAACCACTTCTACTATGCTTGACCCTAGACATGGGTGAACACCCCCAGACTACAAGGCTTTTGACCACCAATTACTCACAGCTTGAGATTAAGTGGAAATGGAGAATAATGATCACACCAGCAGCCGCACAGGGCCCTGTGATGGCCAGCTGCAACCAGTAAAAAGGTCTGCAAATTTATTTCCTAATGCACAGACAGGATGACAACTCTCTGGCATTAAGACAACAGAAACCTACATACACATCCAATAATACTTACTAGATTCTAACACAAAGGTGGGATGATATCCCCTCTAATGCTAAACATCAAGAGCACATGAAAATGCATAACAAGAACAACATGGAACAAAGAAGAAGTGGAAAGTGAGCAATTAACAGCAAAAGAAGCTTGCATTAGCTAAAAATGAAGACCAGACGTTGCAGGTATCACAGTAATTACAGTCTCCAGAAGTTGAACCTTACAACAAAATAACATTCATCAACCATCAACCCTTGTTACATTCTGTCTTCTAGATATATATAGAGGTTGATTACAAAAACACTCTGCTGAGTTATATGAGGAGAGGTCATAATAGACCACCAACCACATTAATTCTTTGGAATTGACCTCTGCTATGATCTGCTATTTTAATGGATGAATTTGACATTCACAGGTGCTCTGCAGTCCTTCTCGGACAGGTGGACCACGGACTGAAACAAGCTCCATGAATAATAACTGCGTTTATCTACTCAAGCTATGTACTCTCCCTCCTCGGCCACTCTGTTATTTGAATGCAGGTAGTTGAAGCTTTATTACGCAGGGTAAAGGTAGTTGATGGCTTCGTCCTTCGAGAGCTCAAGACAGTCAAAGGAGTAAAGTCAGTATGGCGGAGGCATGCATAGGACGAGAACAACTAGTGGCTGTCGGATCCCATAGATGAGCAGCAGAGATCGAAACAGAAGGAGCTATCGAGAGGAAAAATGGATGGAGAAACGAAGGCCGTTGGATCTGGACACGACAGATCTGACGGTTGATGGAAGTAGAAGATGCACGGAGATTAACGCATGGGAGAATGATTTTGAGAGGCAGGCAGTATTCCCCGCACCGCTTTTGGCGTCGGGCAGTTTCTGTATAACCCCTCGTGATCCAATAGAATTGTAACACGTGGCAGCGGGAAACCACCGCGATCGCGCGTTAACAGGCGGGCAGGTCACGTGATCGGGGCTTGCGACTACCGTCCGATCGTGCGACGGATGGTCAAATGGCGAGGAATATGCACGATGTTTAACGTGCGAGAAAAAGGGTTGCGACCGTTGGATCGCGACGATCAACGGCTACAAACGAAGGATGCTATATGGGTGGGGTTTCGTGGATTAAGCACTCGGTCTTTACGAAATGTAGGTTTATGGGATAAAAATGAATTCGCGCTGAGTTTTGAAAGAAATCAGGGCTAGCGGGGAAAGAAGAAGTTTGTAGAAGAAATAGAGATAGCGAAGGTTAAGAGGGTGTGAGGAAACCGCAGGAGAAGGAGGAGAACGACTGCTGCGAACACCTTTCTCGGGACAAACCAACCACCAGTCCTGAATTTGACCTTTAAGAACTGCAGTTTATAGCATAGCTAACAAAAAAAAAGGAGTTTGGCTCATTAAATAAGACGGCACAGGGACAATTTTCTAATAGAGAGTTTGATAACTGGGACAGTTTGCTGACAGGGACAGTTTGATCATATGTTCCAAGTACAAACTCAAAATACTAATGGAAGACAGGTGATCCTCATGCATTGGAGACATAGCATATGTGTTTTCTTGAAGAGGCCTGAGACTTAATCATAGTTTGACATTCTTTTTAATTACAGATTTCCTTGAAAACACGTTAGCATTCTTTTTACTTGCAGATTTCCACAGGCTTGGGGTCCTCCGGAAATTCTTCTGGAGTACTAGTTTATGGGTTATGATCTTCCAGTGATTTTTTTTTTTTAATTATTTGTGTTTATTATTATTATATTCTCACTGAACGTCTTGGTAGGGTAAAATTTCACTTCTTCCCACTCTGAAGTAGAATGATTTAAAGAAAATGATTTGTTGATATTCCTACCTGGGAACAGAACTGACAGTTAAGTTCTCATATTTGGCTGCTCCTAGGATTAATCATTACGTCATAGATGTGCGTAGGTTATACATTAGAAGATATATACAGTCATGTATATCACTTATCACTTGGAAGTGCAA
The DNA here is from genome assembly GCA_031772625.1 of Pinus tabuliformis. NCBI lineage: Eukaryota > Viridiplantae > Streptophyta > Pinopsida > Pinales > Pinaceae > Pinus > Pinus tabuliformis. The sequence goes on from CM062818.1 coordinate 68,283,615, forward strand.
ATGTCATAATTCAACGGAGCACATGCTGTACTATCGTTAAGGTGCATTACAAAACACGAAGTACAAGTTTGATACGTATTTGAGGTCAAGTCCACTAGGATGTTATGCTTCTTATCCTGCAAAGCGAGACCCAGACATAGAAATAGCGAAGAAAATATACCGAGACACAAAATATGCGAAGAAAATATACCCAGAGCACAGAATAGCAAAGATTTTATTATCCAGAGAGAAATGTTCACAGGCCTCTTCGAGGGGGCAACCTCCAATAGAGCAGAGCTCGATTACAAAACAAGACACACCACTCCTCGCAGGGAGTCTCTATCCTTTATATATGACTCCTACATGCAATACCACGAGCCAATATCGTGGATTTTATTAATACCACCTATCTAATACTACCGCCTATTTACCATCTAACTAATACTTCCGCCCATTTGCAACTAACTGTGGTCCCATCACTAATTGCGGGTTAACCACTTACAATTATTAATATGGGCTTTATTGACTCTTGACTATGACGTGATCCCATGGCATAAATAAGGGGGTTAGGGTGGGACCCTAACATGCCCTCCCCCTTAAGACTAGCCTTGTCCTCAAGGCTGAAGCTGCGGAAACTGCTGAAGAATCGCGGCTGGTTCCCAAGTTGCATCTTCTGGCGAGGTGTCTTTCCATTTGACTAGGACCTCCTTAATCACGCGGCCACGCAGGTGCTTGTCTCGTGTGTCTAGAACTTGTTCAGGTTGAAGCCAGATTGATCCTTCTTCATCCAATTCAGGTAGACTGGTTTGAACTCGGCAATTGGTCCCAATCACTTTCTTGAGGCACGATACATGGAAAACTGGGTGGATTTTAGCTGTAGGTGGTAAAGCCAGCTTGTAAGCCACTTCTCCAATGCGCTGAAGTACTTGATATGGTCCGTAGAATTTTGGAGAGAGCTTTTGACAGCCCTTGTCTTTGAGTGATGTTTGCTTATATGGTTGCAGCTTCAAAAAGACCTGATCCCCTTCTTGAAATTGGCGCTCTGAGCGATGTTGGTCAGCCTATTGCTTCATACGGTTCTGAGCTTGATGAAGATTCTCGCGCAAGTGGGCCAGCATGGTTGCACGGTGTTGTAAGAGTTGATCCACTGCTTGTACTTTGGAGCACCCCGTGAGATAAGAAGTAGGGGACGGCGGAAGTTGTCCATAGACTGCTTCATAGGGAGTCATTTTGGTGGTGGCATGATAGTTGGTGTTATACCACCATTCCGCTAGAGGTAACCACTGTGCCCAAAGGTGTTGTTTTTCTGAAGTGAAACACCTAAGGTAAGTTTCTAGGCATTTGTTGACGGCTTCGGTTTGACCATCTGTTTGCGGATGATATGAAGTACTGAGTTTGAGTTGAGTGCCTTGTATTCTGAAGAGTTCCTGCCAAAAATTACTGGTGAAGATTGGGTCGCGGTCGGACACAATCGAAGTGGGCATGCCATGCAATTTGAAGATTTGATCCATGAAAGTTTGAGCAACCAAGGTAGGTGTGAATGGTTGTGGTAGAGCGCAGAAATGAGCATACTTTGATAGTCGGTCCACAACCACCATGATGACGGATTTGTTCCCAGATTTTGGAAGACCTGTAATGAAATCCATGGAGACCTCCATCCAAATTGACGCCGGAATGGGCAATGGTTGTAATGTACCTGGTGTGTTGACTGTTTCCCCCTTGTGGCGTTGACAGACGTCACATTCTGCTACAAAAGTAAGGATGTCCTGTTTCATGCCAGTCCAAAAAAATGATCTTCTGGTGCGGGCGTATGTCTTCTGAAAGCCCGAATGTCCTGCAATGGGAGAGGAGTGCAATTCTGCCAAAATGCGAGTTTTGAGGGTGGATGTTGGTGAGATGACCACTCTGTCCTTGTAGCGAAGAATATCATTCTGCCATGAGTAGCCCTTGCTGGAATTAGGATCTGCCTGTAATTGAGAGATGAGTTGAGAGAGCTCAGGATGTGACAACCATTCCCTGCGAGCGTCTTCAATCCAGTCTGGAATGGGGAGGGATATTGCAAGCAGAGTACTTTCCTCCTCAAATTGGCGTGACAAGGCATCTGCTACCCTGTTGTCTTTCCCTTTCTTGTAGATGATCTCATAATCATAACCCAGCATTTTGGCTAACCATCTATTTTGTTGGGGGGAAGAGAGGCGTTGCTCCAAAAAATATTTAAGACTGTGATGATCTGTGCAGATTTGGAAGCGTCGCCCCAACAAGTAAGGTCGCCAGGTCTCAACTGCATGTAAGATGGCCATCATTTCCTTCTCATAGGTGGATAGGCCCAAGTTCTTCCCACTTAGTTGTTGGCTAGTGAAGGCCAATGGTCGCCCTTCCTGCATTAAGACTGCTCCAATACCTGTTCCCGAAGCATCAGATTCAATGACAAATGTTTTTGTGAAGTCCGGTAGTGCTAAGACCGGAGTGGAACACATGGCGGTTTTGAGAGCGGTAAATGCCTGTTGTGCTTGTTCGTTCCAGAAGAAGGAATTTTTCTTGAGAAGTTGTGTCAGGGGCTTCGCTATGCGGCCATAGTTGCGGACAAATTTACGATAGTAGCCTGTGAGGCCCAAAAATCCTCTCAAGCTTTTCAAGGTCTTAGGTTGAGGCCATTCTTGCATTGCCTGGATCTTTTTGGGATCAACCTTGACACCTTCACGGCCCACAATGTGGCCTAAATACTCCACTTCTTCCATGCCAAATGCACACTTAGATATTTTGACAAATAGTTTATGCTTGCTGAGCAGTTGCAAGAGGATATCTACATGCTTAAGATGTGCCGCCCAATTGCCACTATAGATGAGGATGTCATCGAAGAAGACCAGGACAAATTTTCTGAGATATGGTCTGAGGAGGTGATTCATAAGGCTCTGAAAAGTAGAGGGGGCATTACAGAGACCAAATGGCATGACCAAGAACTCATAATGGCCTTCATGAGTTCTGAAAGCTGTCTTGGGGATGTCAACTTCCTTCATGCGAATTTGGTGGTAGCCTGAGCGAAGATCTAATTTGGTGAAGAACTGGGCCCCATTGAGTTCGTCCAGCAAATCGTCAACCACTGGAATGGGGAATTTATCTTTGACTGTTAACTTATTGAGGGCCCTGAAGTCGGGACACATCCGCCACTCCCCATCTTTCTTGAGGACCATGACGACTGGAGATGAGTAAGGACTAATACTAGGACGAATGACACCTGCTTCCAGCAATTCCTTGATGATTTTTTCTATTTCATTCTTTTGGGTGAACGGATGTCTGTACGGCCGCACATTTGGGGGTTGGGCCCCTGGGACCAATGTGATGCTATGGTCATGTTCCCCTCGCGAGGGTGGAAGTTCATGAGGTTTGTCGAATACCATCCGATGTTTATTCAAAATCTGTTGCATCTCTGGATGAATTGGTGAAGACATGGTATCTACCACCTGGATGGCATTAAATTGAGCTACTACTCCATGATGGCCCTTTTTTAACAATTTTTCCATACGATGTGAGCTTATGATCGAAGGGTCTCCCGCTTGTAGCCCACGGAGAGTATGTGTGTAGTCGTTCTGCTTAAAACTCATATATAACTCCTTGAAATCCATTGTGATTGGCCCAAGAGTGCGGAGCCATTCCGCACCTAGGACAATGTCGCAACCCCCCATGTGTATTGCAAACAGGTGGGTTTTCAAGTGATAATCCCCCATTTGAATTTTGACATTGTCACAGCGACCTGCACATTTCATTGTGCCTCCATCTGCAATCTGGACTTGAAAGTTAGAAACTGCTCGGACATAACAATGTGCTGCTTCAGCGATCTTTTGGTGGATGAAATTATGGGTGCTTCCACTATCAATCAAAACTATTAGTGGCCGATGTTTAAGATAACCCCTGATTTTGAGAGTTTGAGGTGAAGAAATTCCTGCCAGTGCATGTAGCGAAATCATTGGTTCATCAGATACCATCTCCTGTTGGTTATCTTCGTCGGTCTCCTCTGGTTCCTCAAGTGGTGGATCTTCCTCGGTTTGGCTGGAGTCAGTGGCATCTATTTGAAAAAACTTGTGCTCTTTGCATTTATGACCCGGGGAATATTTTTCATCACAGTAGTAACATAGTCCTTGCTTCCTTCTTTCGGCCATTTCTGCAGGTGTCACCTTTTGAATCTTGAGTGTTTGGGTCATATTGGGGGCTTGTAGGGAACGCCCTTTAGCGGGAAAGTTGGGGCGGCTGGATTGAGCTGCTAAGGATCGTTCCACTTTACGGGCTACCTGGCAAGCCTCGTTCCATGTGGGGGGGTGGTGGAGTAAAACCTGAGCTTTGATGGCTTCTTTAAGACCGCTGACAAAGCATTCCATGTAGAATTCATCTGTGAGACCCTTAGTGCGGAAAGCTAATGCTTCAAAAGCTGTAATATATTCATCCACTGAACCTGTCTGTCGGAGCTTAGTGAGACGACCCAAAAAAGAGTCTTCCTGTTCAAAGCGATTTCGAAGAGCTTTGGTAAATTGGCCCCAATTCTTAAATTGTCCATTGCAACGCTCATACCATTCCTTCCATTGCCAACGTTCACTGTCCAAGTACATGGTGCCCACCATAAGTTTAGTCCCCTCCTCTATGATATGATTCAAAAAAAAATACTGCTCCATTTGTGCTAGCCATGCGGACGTGTGAGATCCGTCAAATTTAGGCATATCCAACTTGGGAGGTCTCTGATTGGGTGGTGGATGGGTGTGCCAGAGGTGAGGAGAGTGGCTAGACTCCCCCTCATGGTATTCATGACCCTTATACGCCTCATCGTGTGCTGGCTCCTTGTCCTTGATCATGCCTTCGAATCCTCTAAGATGCTTTTCGAGGGTTGCCACCGTAGAGTGGAGGTTGTCCAGCTTTGCTTCTAGTTGGTCTATCCTTTCACTGGTCATTGCTTGAGCACGAGTTTCTACCATACACCCGTCTGATGAAAATTTGGGACCGCCGAAAAATTTTTACTTAAAATTGAATGGTACCACCTTGCTCAGCTCGTCGTCCTGATTCTGATGGGCTAGGTTACCAATAAGCGCCCTGGAAGATCTCAGACTTTTTTTTTTTTTTTTTTTTTTTTTTTTTTTTTTTTTTTTTTTTTTGGAAAACTCCTAACGGAGTTTTACTCCTTTCTGATCAATACTGCAGTCACCAAATCCTCAAAATGTCAATGCCACCAAAAGTCCTGCGAAAATCATATGCAGGTACAGGAACCCTTCGCAACTACTCCGATCTGATGGATCTGAGATATCTGAATGATGGAACACTGCCGCTGCTGATCTGAAATATCCGATCTGGTGGATCTAAGAGATCTGAATGGTTGAACAACTGCCGCTCCTGACTGGAATAGATGATGTGTGATCCCCCAATAGAAAAGGGAACTATGGGCTTGGGGAGTGTCAGGTGCTACAGATCGCAATATACATAAGGGTCTGACAGTAGTACTCGGCCCAATGTTTCAGGGCTCTAACTAAGGAGGATCGTCCGTACCCTTAGCCGTACAACCCGACTACCCTATCGTACGGGCGAGTAATCTCTCCGAGTGCTGTTCTCGGTGTACTGTAGCAACAAGACGGCCGAAGGATTATCTAAGGTGAGGTTTCAAGGGAGCTAGGGGGCTTCCTATATACCCAGAGGGTACGTGGAAGACAGTCCGTGCGCGGTTCTGTCTAATGCGCTACTACTCGAAGGGGTACCCACAGGGGTTACAAGGGAGTCCAACAGACGTGACCACCTCTTGTATTTCCTGCGTGCATGCCTCCCCAAATCCGCAGGTTTATGCGCTTAACGACAGATCCCGTGGTTTAAAGACGCCGGAACACGTCTCTAACCTAAAAAAAAATTTGCTAAAATTTGGCGATCCCACCGAGCCCTGGAAAGTGCTCTGATACCACTTGTTATGCTTCTTATCCTGCAAAGCGAGACCCAGACATAGAAATAGCGAAGAAAATATACCGAGACACAAAATATGCGAAGAAAATATACCCAGAGCACAGAATAGCAAAGATTTTATTATCCAGAGAGAAATGTTCACAGGCCTCTTCGAGGGGGCAACCTCCAATAGAGCAGAGCTCGATTACAAAACAAGACACACCACTCCTCGCAGGGAGTCTCTATCCTTTATATATGACTCCTACATGCAATACCACGAGCCAATATCGTGGATTTTATTAATACCACCTATCTAATACTACCGCCTATTTACCATCTAACTAATACTTCCGCCCATTTGCAACTAACTGTGGTCCCATCACTAATTGCGGGTTAACCACTTACAATTATTAATATGGGCTTTATTGACTCTTGACTATGACGTGATCCCATGGCATAAATAAGGGGGTTAGGGTGGGACCACATTATACATGTGCGTAGGTTATACATTAGAAGATATATACAGTCATGTATATCACTTATCACTTGGAAGTGCAAATGTCATAATTCAACGGAGCACATGCTGTACTATCGTTAAGGTGCATTACAAAACACGAAGTACAAGTTTGATACGTATTTGAGGTCAAGTCCACTAGGAACTAGGAACTATGTCTAATCAACGAGATTTTTGTAGGTCTAACAAATCCACAGTTGTGAATAATTATTCCCTACAAATACATGCCCAGGTGGACAAAGTTGCAATGGATCTTGAGCATTTTGCTAGCTACTTGAGCATTGAAGAGGTGCCTTTTGCATAATGAGTAGGGTCCCGGCTGATTATCATCAACATTGCTACTTGTGCCATCTCAATGCTCAAGACAAGGCTTTGAGTAGTGACAAAGTACAAGTCAGTGAGTGTGAGAAATAAGGGAGAGGTGCTAAGTTTGGGTATGCCACTGCCACAACTACATCTAGTAGAGCATACTTTGGATGAAAATGTACCCTGCATCCTCTTGGGGTTATCTAATATGTCGTGACCTCAGGATGATGGTAATGAAGGATGGAACTTCCAGTGATAGTTATGGTTCCCAATGTTTTGGGATGGCCTTCAAAGCTAAGCAATGATGACCCTCTCTGTTCTACTACGGTGCAGGTGTTCAGGTGCCATATGCGACTCACCCTTCAAGGTTTTAATTATGTTGATGGTTGTACTGGACTTTGGGCCAAGGGTCTATTTTGTTCATAAATTCATATTTCAGTTGGATCTAGGCATTGAGTGCATAGGGGATTTTTAATGTTGCTCCTATGTTGAGATTATGGTGGTGGTCCATCTATTCAAGCCACACATTCACACAATGGGTGGTGGATGATGGATCTAGTGGGAAGGTATGGGTTTGTTGGAGGGTTACATGTTTGAGGTGGAATTTAACTGGAGGGAGGAAGATGGATAAAATCAAAATCTGTGACCAGGTTCCTGGTGCAGATAGGGAACCTTGGAGGGGTTGTTAAACCAATATTTGTACGAGGAATAAGGGAGGTAGCCCGGTGCCCCCAACATGGCTGATATAGAGGGGATTAGAATATATGTAGAAAAGTCAGAAGTCAAAGGCCAAGGAGAAAGCAGATGAACCGAGTAGACTGCATCAGATCTTTATAGGGGGTGCTCAGCACAAGCTACTACACCTGTTCAAGTGAACCCAATCATATTAATTGCAAAAAGGGATTTGAATAAAAGACAAAAGCATCTTTATGTTGGCTGCCTCCAGAAGCAACAAAAGGAAATATTAGAGTGTGATAGGAGAGGGTATTTTCATTTGAGTGCAATGCTTAATAAAACTTAGACGACCATTTTTTTCCTGAAATGCAATAAAGAGAAGCATTAAAACTTACTACATTGGAATTTTTCACAAGAGACACATAAGCTCAAACAGGATAATAGGATAGTGATTAAAACACAGTTAACAGACTTATAAACATTTATCAAATACCATCACACAAATGGCATGGTTAAATATCAGCAAAAGGCACGGCTATTAGTGCAACAACGATGAAGCATTTGGCACACGAAAAATACAGCAATGCAGCAGCTAGATATAGTATTTGAAAATAAAAAATAGAAGATAGTAGAATGCCATAGTTGACATTGTAACATAGTGCTTGGCACAGTTAAGAAAGAAAATAAACATAGTTAGAAAAGGCTATTGATTGCAGGGAAGTAGGCACTTGGACATAGCGAATTTAGATGTCTCATTTGTGGTTTGATATTCCTTTTTTTTGCTCTGCATAATGAATTTCCGGAGGAAACCCACTGGGTACTTCCCCTCATTCTGAGAATGGTAGCCAGGGTAAACTGGATTCTTCAGGGCCCAAGGCCAGCTCAACTGTCAGCAATTAGCTCATGAAGAGAGCAAGCATGTCACAAAGTGGAATATGAACCCAGATGTAGGAGGATAACTACTTTCCTCTCGACAACTGGAGCTACACCCAATTGACCTGTGGTTTGATAATTGCCTAAATTTGATATATATTTGTAAGACAGTTCTCATGGGGAGTGGGTACAACAGATGGAGAATTACTTTACATCAAGTCAGAAATGTGAGAGTAAATAGCCATGAGAGAAAAATCTATGGGAGACAACTTTTTCGTTTATGTAGAGAAGGATACTAAGAGCAAGGCTTAATGTGCAAAGGTGGTGGTAGGCAAAAAAAAGAAAGGAAAAAAAGATCGAGGGGATAAACATAAATGTATCCTCTTGTTTATATATTTTGTTGATTTGAAAAAAAGCTTGCTCATTTTCATTCTTCTTCCTTATCTGTCTGTTGTCCCATTTTCCGCTGCTGTTGACTTCTTTCTCTTTGAAACCAGCCCATTTCTTTATCTCTTTATGTCCTCATCCATTCTCTTTCAAAGTGTTTCGATTAAAGGTTTGCTCCATGAATTTCACATAAACTGATCATCGATATCTATTGATCTTCACCATTTGAGTCTCGACATGACCATTTTTGTCTCTGATACCTATTGCCATGGTTCTTTCATACCTTCAAAGGAGAAGTAGCTTCAAGATGCAAAACCATGAGAAAAACACTGGGAAAAGATGAAGAAGACAATGGAGATGTAGGATAGCAAAAATCTCTCTATTTCTAATTGATTAATTGAAAATAATTGATAGTCTCAAAGTGTGGTAATTGAAAGGACAACTTCCTTCAGAGTAAGTTCATTTTTTCCCTTTTTGAATGTAACATGGCATATTAAGGTTTAGGAATCCCCTGATAGGAAAGTATCTTTGAATTTAACACAACATATTAAGGTTTAGGAATTCCCTGATTGGAAAGTACTACTAACGAACACTTAAAAATGGAATTACCATATGCTGCGATATCCATGATGGTTGGATCACCAAGAAACTAGTATTGTTATACAACATGGATGGACTATTAAATTTGAAGACAGAGTATGACTGGATCACCAAGAAACTAGTATTGTTATGCAGCATGGATGGACTGTTAAATTTGAAGACAGAGTATAGTAAGAAACATGAAATCTCATTACACACTAGTTTAAATCAATGTTCACTGCAAATGAGATAAGGTGTCCTTCAAATCACATTATACACTTGCCTGAATCATCACTGCATTGAGCCATTGCTAACAAATGGTTTGATAACAGAGACAGTTTGCTAATAAGGACAGTTTGATCATATGTTGCAAGTACAAACTCAAAATACTAATGGAAGACAGTCGATCCTCATGCATTGGAGACATAACATATATGTTTTCATAGACGTTATCTTTTCACAGCTAAAAAATCATTCCCTATGGGCCTTTCCACTATAAATGATTAATTAGCTTTACAAAAAACCCCTTTTTCAATCTATCTACTACCTGAGGTTATATAACCTTATCTTCTTCAAAAAAATCCTTACTTTATAACAGAAGGAACATGATAGGAAGACTTCAAAAAAAACTCTGCAGAATCTTTCATCACACCATCAAGAACTTGTAAATATTTATGGCAACAGGGGACAAAGTCAAAGTTTCCTTTGATAACTCATTCGCTGAAGTATTGATTTCATAAAGAATGTCCCTGAAAGAGTCTTTGTCAAAGTCTGTTGAAGTGTTGAGTTCGTGAAGAATGTTCGTGAAAGAATTTCATTTAAAAGATATAATTGAGTTCTAAAAGTCCACCAACAAATGACATAGATTTATATTTATTAATTGATGCTTTCCTATTGGCCTAATCAATACAAGCTTGGAATCACTCATGATCTGCAACTTCTTAACACCTCTAAGCATAACAACTCAATAAGTTTTCTTAGGGAAATAAACTATGCTTGGTTAGTTGATCCTCTATCGAGAGAATATTGAATATGGAAATAGTGATCAGGAATGAGAAGAAGAACAACACATACCCCACAAATGCAGGTATGGTCTTAACTAACACCATAAATAAATAAACTCAAAATCCAAAGCTATCATTACCGATAGCTTAGGCTTCCTTGTGGGTATATCCTCCAACCTTTAATGAGCTAGATATAATGTTATGAAACCAGCTCAAGAAAAGATAGAAAAGATAGGTCAATGCCTTAGAATTCAGCCTCTTCGACGGGGAAACCTCCTTTACATTACATAAATGAACAATTCTTTGATGATTTAAATGACAAAACCTCCTTTCTATATATAGGAGTCTAAGGAGTCACAATATAATCCAGCCGACCTAACAATAATAATATAAAGCCACAAAAATAACAATAGAGGGATTCTATGGGGCACAGTAATAACAATATGGGGTCAATAGGGGCACAACAATATTAAGAAGGGGTATAACTACAATAGTAATGGGATAATCACTAGTATTATAGGGACCCAACATGCCCCTCTCCTTCAAAAAAATGTTGTCCTCAACGCTTGAGTAGTTCTGGATACTTCTGCATAAAATTATCATCCTCCCATGTGGAATCTTCAGTGGATAAGTTCTTCCACTTGATAAGATACTCTGAAATTGATCGATTTCGTAGCTGTCGAGTTCTTGTTTCTGTGACTGCTTCTGGTTCCAATATAATTTTTCCTTCCTCATCAAGTTCTGGCAATATTGTTTGAACTGGGAGCTTGTCGCCTATAACCTTCTTTAAACATGAAACATGGAAAACTGGGTGCAATCGAGAAGCTGCAGGAAGCTCCAATTTGTATGCCATAGTACCAATCTTTTGCAACACCTTGTACGGACCATAATACTTTGGTGATAATTTATTATCCTTCTTAGCTTGCTTGAGGGAAATTTGCTTATATGGTTGTAGCCGTAGGAATACCCAATCACCTACATCAAAGCTTCTTTCACTGCGATGTTGATCTGCCTGTTGTTTCATTCTATTCTGTGCCAACACGAGGTTATCCTTTAAGAGTTGGAGGACTTGTTGTTGATGTTCGATGTGATATTCCACTACCTGAACCTTAGAATTTTCTCTTAAATATGATGTGATGGATGGTGGTTGATACCCATAAAGTGCCATAAATGGGGTCATTTTTGTTGCTGTATGGAAGGAAGTGTTATACCACCATTCAGCCAGAGGCAACCATTTGACCCATTGTGTCTGTTTATCAGATACAAAGCAACGAAGATATCCTTCCAAACATTTGTTTACTATCTCAGTTTGCCCATCAGATTGAGGATGATAAGATGAGCTATGAGCTAACTGAGTACCAAGACAAGAAAATAATTCTGTCCAAAAATTTCCAGTGAAAATGGGATCTTTGTCACTTACAATAATCTTTGGGTTTCCATGTAGCTTTTGAATTGTTCCATAAATGCAGTAGAAACTGTACTGGCTTTAAATGGATGTGATAATGCACAAAAGTGTGCATACTTGGTAAGTCTGTCAACTACCACCATGATGACACTCTTTCCCTCAGACTTGGGTAAAACTGTGATAAAATCCATTGAAACCTCCTCCCAACGTTGGCTTGGAATGGATAAAGGTTGTAATAGACCGGGTGTCTTAATTGTTTCAAATTTATTTTGTTGGCAAACCAAACATTCCGCCACAAACTTTTGAATATCATATTTAAGGCCATCCCAAAAAAATTCCTTCTTAACCCTGTGGTAAGTTTTTAAAAATCCTGAGTGCCCTCCTAAGGGAGAAGTGTGCAATTCCATAAGAATATTTTGTTTTAGCTGGGAATTCTTACAGAGGTATAAGCGATCTTTGTACCATAACGAATCATTTTGCCAGCTAAATGTATCAGATGTACTGGAATCTTGTTGTAACTTTCGAATAAGTGCCCACACTTCTTCGTCATTCTTCCATTCCTCCCTTGCTTTGTTTATCCAATCTGGTTGGATAATAGAAATGGCACACAACAATGCTTCCACATCCTCATCCTTTCTTGAGAGTGCATCTACCACCACATTTTGCTTCCCTTTTTTGTAGATGATTTCAAAGTCATAACCCAACATCTTTGTGACCCACTTTTGTTGCTCTTCAGAGGATAATCTTTGTTCTAAAAAGTATTTAAGGCTATCATGATCCGTTTTTACCTTGAAGTGTCTTCCCATTAGGTAGGGTCGCCATTTCTTAAGTGCATGGAGTATTGCCAACATTTCCTTCTCATAAATAGCTTTGCTTAAAAACTTTCCCTTGATTGGACGACTTTCAAAAGCAATGGGTCTTTCATCTTGCATTAGAACAACACCAATTCCATTTCCTGAAGCATCACATTCCACAATAAAGGTTTTTGTGAAGTCCGGTGTAGCTAAGACTGGTGCTTGGCACATTGCCTCTTTAAGATGTTCAAAGGCCTTTTTTGCTTCCGGAGTCCATGAAAATGAATCTTTCTTCAATAATGTTGTTAGAGGTGCTGCTATTCTCCCATAATTCTTAACAAACTTGCGATAATACCCTGTCAACCCGAGAAATCCTCGCAGATGCTTTATGGATGTGGGGATTTTCCATTCCTTAATGGCTTTAATTTTGCTAGGGTCTACCTTAACTCCTTCATGAGATACAATATGACCTAGATATTCCACCTCCTGGACTCCAAAGAAACATTTGGATCTTTTTGCATATAATTGTTTCTCCTCCAATAGTTGTAGCACCCTGTCAACATGTTCAACATGATCCTTCCAAGACTTGCTGTAGATTAGTAAATCATTAAAAAATACTAACACAAATTTTCTAAGGAATGGTTTGAAAATTGAATTCATCAAACCTTGAAATGTTGAAGGTGCATTGGTAAGGCCAAAAGGCATGACCAAAAATTCATAATGACCCTCATGAGTTCTAAATGTTGTTTTCGGAATGTCTTCAGTCTTCATTCTGATTTGATGATATCTTGAATGAAGATCCAACTTGGTGAAGTAAATTGATCCATGCAATTCATCCAGTAATTCATCAATGACAGGAATGGGGAACTTATCTTTAATAGTGAGCTTGTTGAGCTCCCTATAATCTGGACACATGCGCCATGATCCATCCTTCTTGTGCACCAATACTACTTGAGCAGAGAAAGAACTTTGACTCGGTTGAATTATACCAGCCTCTAGCATTTCTGCAACCATACGTTCAATTTCACTCTTTTGGACATAGGGATATCTGTACGGCCTGATGTTTGGAGGAACACTTCCTGGAATCAGATGAATAGCATGATCATGATCACGCATAGGTGGGAGACCTTTGGGAGTCTCAAATACCTTGGAATGATTGTCCAGGACTTTTTGGAGATCTGGAGAAATAGATGATTCCGATGTGGAAACATCTAGCGAACATAATTGTGCAATTACACCTCTTTGCTCCTTTTTTAGAAGCTTTGTCATACCATTAGAGCTGATTATCTTTCATGGTTTCCCTGCAATACCCCTTAATTCAACTTCCTTTCCTTCTGTAGAAAATTTGATGAAAAGTTCTTGAAAATTAAAAGCTATTGTACCCAAGGATTGTAGCCATTGGACTCCTAGTACAACATCAGCACCTCCCATTGGAATGGAAAGCATTGGGCTAGTCAATACATATTCTCCCATGGATAGCTTGATATTATGGCACTTTCAAGAGAAATTTATTGTTCCTCCATTTGCAATCATCACTTGACACTCTGGTGCTGGATATAGGAAGCAATTCAATTCTTTTTCTACCTTACAATGAATAAAATTGTGGGTGCTTCCTGAATCAATCAACACTATTACCTTTTTCTTCTTGATTTGTCCTTCTATCTTGATGGTTTGAGGAGTGGTAATTCCCGCCAATGCATTACAAGATATGGTCGGATTTATTTGTTCTTCATCTAGGCTTTGTTCCTGGAGTATATCCTCTTCTTTTGACCTTTCTTGCTCCTTTTCTTCTTCCTCTTCACAATCTATGTAGAATAATTTCTTCTTAGCACACTTATGACCTTTAGTGTATTTGCTATCACAACTGTAACAAAGCCCTTTTGCTCTTTTTTCTTCCAATTGTTGTGGTGTCAACCTTATAGGTTGTGGAAGACTAGGGGCAACAACACTTCCATCTTTATAGTTGTGAGTGGTATGCTTCCTGGTTGCCATAATTTTGCTTTCCATTTTTCTTGCTAACCTGAATGCCTTCTCTAATGAATCAGGTTCCGAAAGGTGAACATCATGTTGGATATTATCCTTTAAAGACCCTATGAACACATCAATCCTATGCTCCTCTGGAATATATTTTACCCTTATGTTCAATTTTTGGAACTCCTCAATGTGCTCCATTATTGAACCCTTTTGTTTGAGACTTATCAATTGGCTAAAAAAAGTGTTGCTTTTTGTATCCTCATAATGTGCTATCAATTCTTCCGTAAAAATTGCCCAAGTGATAAATTGTTTACGAGAGCAAAGCCATTGATACCATACAAACTGATTTGGTTCCAAATAAAAAGTTGCCATACGTACCTTTTGTGTGTTTTGCATATTATTGAGATCGAAGAATTGCTCCATCTGTAATATCCATGTGGCGAGATCAAGGAAAATTTTAAGGATGGATTTTCTTGAAGTTTAAAACATTCGAATCTCACTAATCCTAATATGCAAATTATAAATGTTTATTGATATATTTGTAAAATTAATCAAATTTATAATTATTTTATATATAGTCTCTATATAATGTTCGATTTTTAAGTAATAATTTTATATTCTATTCGAATCGTCTTTTATAAAATTGATTCGAATCTTTTTTGTGGAAAAATCATGATTAGCCCACTCGAACATTAGCCCTAAATTTTCATGGGCGAGATCCTCGCCATCAAACTTCCTCATATCGATTTTTGGAATATGGTGAATCTTCGATCCAACATTACTAGCTATGGAATCATGATTAACATTTCTTTTGTTCTCATCATGAGTTTCCTTTAGTACCCTTTCACCCTTAGTGACCATTTCTTGTAGCAACTTATTCATATTTATCTTCAATTCATCCATGTCTGTCTTCAGATCTATCTTCAAATCGTCCATCTTAGCTTCTACGCCTTTCTTTAAACCATCCATCTTAGCTTCTACATCTTTTTTTAAACCATCCATCTTAGATTCTATTCCTTTTTGTGCAAGTGACAATTGTTGCACTTGGTCTCGTAATTTTGATATATCATGTTGCATTTCTTCCTCTTCTTCATGGGTCATGTTAGAGCTTTCAGGTTGCCTACTAGGTGTTTGCATTTTCTTTCCTCGGGGCAACAATTACCAATAATAATGCTTTACTATGCCCTTTGAATTCCTTCAAACTAATTTTTCAAACCAATCTTTTGCAAAAATTTTAAAAAACTACACACCTTTTTTTCACTTTGTAGGAGCTCGATATTGCCTCTGATGTATCTCTGTACTTTCCGATCATCTAGTTCTGGATTTGTGACCTGCAGTAGCCCTTTGTTTCCTCTTTCCAATGCCACAAGTCTGACCCAAATTGGGTTCTCCAAGGAAGACTTATGCGAAATCTCCCACAGTGACTTGATTATAGACTAGTTCAGTAGAGCAAACTTGTACGACGTGCCAAGAGTCACTATTTCGACCTTTGGATTTGAAAAATCCATACAAGAAACTACAGTCTGTCCTCTTTCTGAACCTTCTTATGAAATTGCAATCCGATCCCCAGAGAGAAATTTATGACGATTTTCCCCAGGTCACCTGTTTGGAATGTAATTCATGAGTCTGCAAAAAGACAAACTTCCTCAGATCATATCTCCGCAAACATAGAACAAAAAGCTCTGAAATTTTGATCCTAGGTTTAGTGTGATTTCTTCTCAAATGGGTTTTTTTTGCAATGTCTGAAACGTCGCAGAAAAAAAGTTATAGCGAAAATGCCACGAAGGCCTGTTTGGAGCAGCGAAACCCTAGAATCCAAAGCTTTGATACCAAATGTTATGAAACCAGCTCAAGAAAAGATAGAAAATATAGATCAACGCCTTAGAATTCAGCCTCTTCGAGGGGGCAACCTCCTTTACATTACATAAATGAACAATTATTGGATGATTCAAATGACAAAACCTCCTTTCTATATATAGGAGTCTAAGGAGTCACAATATAATCCAGTCGACCTAACAATAATAATATAAAGCCACAAAAATAACAATAGAGGGATTCTATGGGGCACAGTAATAAAAATATGGGGGAAATAGGGGCACAACAATATTAATAAGGGGTATAAATACAATAGTAATGGGGTAATCACTAGTATTATAGGGACCCAACATATAATAGAGCCACAGTAATAGAAAGAAGAATGTCCTTGTCTTGAAAAATGCTAGAGTTCTTTGTTGACCAAATACCATATATGAGTAACACTACAAGAGCTTCAAAGCATTTAAGAAACTTATTAAAGAACCAAACTTATGCAGATTCCATCAAAATAACATAGGACCAAGGAACCTTTGGCTTGAGCTCAATGAAAATTTTAAATAAGATTTGAACAATATAACGACAGGAGATAAACAAATGATGAACATTTTCCTCATTGTTTTTGCACAACAAACATTGATTAGGCCCAACCTACCCTATTTTAATTCCACTTGCCCAAGTGAGAAGTTAATTTGATAAAGCTAACTACAATGTAATTATAATTTCCAAAGGAACATGCAGTTATCATAATAAATCCCACCACCACTCACTTCTCTTGAAAATTGAGATTCCATAATTACCTTATACCTTGTTTAATAGTGAAATCACTTGTACTAACTTTTTTACACCAAACTGGAACATCTTTTATATCATCTTTAAGATTTCCTTGATCTTAGGCTTGACATTCTGGGTTATGATCTTCCAGTGATTTTTTTTTAAATTATTTGTGTTTATTATTATTATCTTCTCACTGAAAGTCTTGGTAGGCTAAAATTTCACCTCTTCCCACTTTGAAGTAGAATGATTTAAAGAAAATGATTTGTTGATATTCCTACCTGGGAACAGAACTGGCAGTTAAGTTCTCATATTTGGCTTCTCCTAGGATTAATCATTACATCATAGATGTGCATAGGTTATACATTAGAAGATATACACAGTGATGTATATCGCTTATCACTGGGAAGTGCAAATGTCATAATTCAACGGAGCACATGTTGTACTATCGTTAAGGTGCATTACAAAACACGAAGTACAAGTTTGATACATATTTGAAGTCAAGTCCACTAGGAACTAGGAACTATGTCTAATCAACGAGATTTGTGTAGGTCTAACAAATCCACAGCTGTGAATAATTATTCCCTACAAATACATGCCCAGGTGGACAAAGTTGCAATGGATCTTGAGCATTTTGTTAGCTAATTGAGCACTGAATAGGTGCCTTTTGCATAATGAGTAGGGTCCTGGCTGATGATCATCAACTTTGCTACTTGTGCCATCTCAATGCTCAAGACAAGGCTTTGAGTAGTGACAAAGTACAAGTCAGTGAGTGTGAGAAATAAGGGAGAGGTGCTAAGTTTGGCTATGCCACTGACACAACTACATCTAGTAGAGCATACTTTGGATGAAAAGGTACCCTGCATCCTCTTGGGGTTATCTAATATGTTGTGACCTCAAGATGATGGTAATGAAGGATGGAACTTCCAGTGATAGTTATGTTTCCCAATGTTTTGGGATGGCCTTCAAAGCTAATCAATGATGACCCTCCCTGTTCTACTACGGTGCAGGTGTTTAGGTGCCATATCATTTATTGTTCATTGTTTTGTTGATGCGACTCAACCTTCAAGGTTTTAATTATGTTGACGGCTGTACTGGACTTTGGACCAAGGGTCTATTTTGTTCATAACTTCATATTTCAGTTGGATCTAGGAATTTAGTGCATAGGAGATTTTTAATGTTGCTCCTATGTTGACATTATGGTGGTGGTCCATCTATTCAAGCCACACATTCACACAATGGGTGGTGGATGATGGATCTAATGGGCAGGTATGGATTTCTTGGAGGGTTACATGTTTGAGGTGGCATTTAACTGGATGGAGGAAGGTGGATAAAATCAAAATCTGTGACCAAGTTCGTGGTGCAGACAGGGAACCTTGGAGGGGCTATTAAACCAATCTTTGTACGAGGAAGAAGGGAGGCAGCCTTGTGCCCCCAACATGACTGACATATAGGGGATCAGAATATATGCAGAAAAGATAGAAGTCAAAGTCCAAGGAGAAAGCAGATGAACCGAGTAGACTGCATCAGATCTTTATAGGGGGTGCTCAGCACAAGCTACTACTCCTGTTCAAGTGAACCCAATCATATTAACTTCAAAAAAGGATTTGAATAAAAGACAGAATCATCTTTATGTTGGCTGCCTCCAGAAGCAACAAAATAAAATATTAGAGTATGATAGGAGAGCGTATTTTCATTTGAGTGCAATGCTTAATAAAACTTAGACCACCATTTTTTTCTTGGAATGCAATAAAGAGAAGCATTAAAACTTACCACACTGAAATTTTTCACAAGAGACACATAAGATTGAACAGCATAATAGGATAGTTATTAAAACACAGTTAACAGACTTATAAACATTTATCAAATACCATCACACAAATGGCATGGTTAATATCAGCAAAAGGCACGGCTATTAGTGCAGCAACGATGAAGCGTTTGGCACACGAAGAATACAACAATGCAGCAGCTAGATATAGTATTTGAAAATGAAAAATAGAAGATACTAGAATGCCATAGTTGACATTGTAACATAGTGCTTGGCACATTTAATAAAGAAAATAAACATAGTTAGAAAATGCTATTGATTGCAGCAAAGTAGGCACTTGGACATAGCGAATTCAGATGTCCCATTTGTGGTTTGATATTCCTTTTTTTGGCTCTACATAATGAATTTCCGGAGGAAACCCACTGGGTACTTCCCCTCATACTGAGAATGGTAGCCAAGGTAAACTGGATTCTTCAGGGCTCAAGGCCAGCGCAACTGTTAGCAATTAGCTCATGAAGAGAGCAAGCATGTCACAAAGTGGAATATGAACCCAGATGTAGGAGGATAACTACTTTCCTCTCAACAACTGGAGCTACAACCAATTGACATGTGGTTTGATAATTGGCTAAATTTGATATATCTTTGTAAGACAATTCTCTCATGGGGAGTGGGTACAACAGATGGAGAATTACTTTAGATCAAGTCAGAAATGTGAGAGTAAATAGCCATGAGTGAAAAATCTATGGGAGAAAACTTTTTCGTGTATGTAGAGAAGGATACTAAGAGCAAGGCTTAATGTGCAAAGGTGGTGGCAGGAAAAACAAAGAAAGGTGAAAAAAGATCGAGGGGATAAACAGAAATGTCTCCTCTTGTTTATATATTTTGCTGATTTGAAAAAAAGCTTACTCATTTTCATTCTTCTTCCTTATCTGTTTGTTGTCCCATTTTTCGTTGCTGTTGACTTCTTTCTCTTTGAAACCAGCCCATTTCTTTATCTCTTTATGTCCTCATCCATTCTCTTTGAAAATGTTTCAATTAAAGGTTTGCTCCATGAATTTCACATAAACTCATCATTGATATCTATTGATATTCACCATTTGAGTCTTAGCAGGACCATTTTTGTCTCTGATACCTATTGCCATGGTTCTTTCATACCTTCAAAGGAGAAGCAACATCAACATGCACAACCATGAGAAAAGCACTGGGAAAAGATGAAGAAGACAATGGAGATGTAGGATAGCAAAAATCTCTCTATTTCTAATTGATTAATTGCAAATAAATGATAGTCTCAAAGTGTGGTAATTGAAAGGACAACTGCCTTCAGAGTAAGTTCATTTTTCCCTTTTTGAATGTAACATGGCATATTAAGGTTTATGAATCCCCTGATAGGAAAGTATCTTTGAATTTAACACAACATATTAAGGTTTAGGAATTCCTTGATTGGAAAGTACTACTAACGAACACTTAAAAATGGAATTACCATACGCTGCGATATCCATGATGGTTGGATCACCAAGAAACTAGTACTATTATGCAGCATGGATGGACTCTTAAATTTGAAGAGAGAGTATGGTTGTATCACCAAGAACTAGTACTGTTATGTAGCATTGATGGACTGTTAAATTTGAAGACAGAGTATAGTAAGAAAGATGAAATCTCATTATGCACTAGTTTAAATCAATGTTCATTGCAAATGAGATAAGGTGTCCTTCAAATAACATTATACACTTGTCTGAATCATCACTGCATTGAGCCACGGTATAAGAATTGTAGGGATACCCAAAGAGTAGGCAGTAGCTAAAATTATTTATGCGAACACTATGGAACTAGAGGGAATCGATTCAATGGAGATCAAGACCTTACATTGTGCATTTCTAAGTGGAAGAGGTCCCTAGAAATTAAAATTTTCCTGGAGATAGGGACAAGCAGCTAATAACAAGCGGAAGCACTAACAATGCATCAAGGGGTCAGGTTCCTGAAGGACACCTCGAACTGATGATCTATATCAGTATATGTCAACCAAAACAAAAAATAAATTCAGACCGCTTCAATCCAATCCTAAAAAAAAATTATTGTAGGCAAACAAATTTGCAACTAACCAACCAATGTGAAATGAATTTTCAATGAAATTATCAAATGTACTACACAAATTGATGATATATATACCAAAAACAGAGCATTTATCAACCAAAATTAAGACATCACATCTGTAAAATGCCAGTGATTGTACAACTGTTCTCTGTTTAAAAAACTGAATACAATGAGAAGTACCTGTATTTTTCATGAACTCTAGCTTCCAAAGGAGGAAAATCTGAACCCTGCTTGTAAATTTGAAGAGTTGTTCTTTTGAAAATCAAACAAAATCGTGCATGGAAGTAAGCTTAACAGCTCAGTTGTGGTGGGATCAATCCTAGGATCAGAACTGCTCTATTCATACTGAGTGATGAGATCAGATCAGATGATGGGGAGGGG
This sequence comes from Pinus tabuliformis, assembly GCA_031772625.1. Taxonomy (NCBI): domain Eukaryota; kingdom Viridiplantae; phylum Streptophyta; class Pinopsida; order Pinales; family Pinaceae; genus Pinus; species Pinus tabuliformis. Next base: position 68,304,838 of record CM062818.1, read on the forward strand.
TCAACACTTAGCTTATTATGAGCAACTTTATTCTTACTAACTATTTTCAGTTACTTCAACAGCCTACATTTACTCACAAAATCGTGCATGTATTTGCTGACAAAATAGTGCAGTAGATGCAGGTTGGTATTTGGAATGGAATCGTAAGTAAAATTTCCATTTGAACACATAAAAAATCTTATTTTTTTAATTTTTTTATTAATATCAAATAAGGAATTTAGAAATTACTAAAAGAAAAAAAATTAGAGATTTTTCCTTATTTCTAATAACGAACTAGTTCAAATAAAGAATTTAGTAGTTATTAAAAAAGCTAAAAGTAGAGTTTTTTCTTTATTTCTAATAAGGAATTTAAGAATTTATTAATTATTCCCTATCTCTATTTTTCTAGCAATGTATACTTGTCTTATATAAAACCTCAAGCAATAGGCTTGGTAACACCCCTGAAATAATATTTTCTCTCATTTATTAAATATTTTGTATTTCCACTTTTCAACTTGAGTCACAAAGAAATAATAAATCTAGTTAATATGCTAATATCAAGGACAAGTTTGACATGGCATCTAGGTTAGTCGGGCCTTTTTGCACAATTAGGTGATGGGGAGCACTATTTTCCATCATTATAAACCATAGGTATATAGATGTTGTATGGGTGTTATTGTGAGGATAATTTTGCCCCTCGACAAGGATGGATTTGTTTGGGGCCTTGGACATCATCTAAGGAGAAACGCCATTATCATCCTAGGGCCTACGAATGGTTTTGGTTGGTTTAGTAATAATACAGACTATGCACATGGTACAAAACCACATTCGAGTGCCTCTAAGGTGAATGGTTGGCCTAGTGGTGCTCATCGCCAACATCAAGGTTTCTTGTTGGTGGCTAGTGTCCTACTTAATGTCTACTACCCAATATTGTGACATTTTGATAGGTCGATGTACCAACTAATACATTGCATTAGTGTTGGTTGACCTTGAGGTGTCCTTGATACAGTTAGCCCGAAATTTGACCTCTTGATGGACTATAGTCCCCAACCATGGAGTGAGAGTCCTTGAACCCTCTATCTCCATGAGCTAATGGATAATGTAGGATGATATTCTAATAGCGAGGACAAGTTTGACATGGCATCTAGGTTAGTCGGGGCTTTTTGCACAATTAGGTGATGGGAGCACTATTTTCCATCATTATAAACCATAGATATATAGATGTTGGATGGGTGTTAATGTGAGGATAATTTTTCCCCTGGACAAGGATGGCTTTGTTTGGGGCCTTGGACATCATCTAAGGAGAAACACCATTATCATCCTAGGGCCTACGACTGGTTTTGGTTGGTTTAGTAATAATACAGACTATGCACATGGTACAAAACCACCTTCGAGTGCCTCTAAGGTGAATGGTTGGCCTAGTGGTGCTCATCGCCAACATCAAGGTTTCTTGTTGGTGGCTAGTGTCCTACTTACTAATGTCTACTACCCAATATTGTGACATTTTGATAGGTCGATGTACCAACAACTAATACATTGCATTAGTGTAGGTTGAGCTTGTCAAGGTGTCCTTCATATAGTTAGCCTGAAATTTGACCTCGCAATGGACTATAGTCCCCAACCATGGAGTGAGAGTCCTTGAACCCTCTATCTCCATGAGCTAAATTATGGATAATGTAGGATTATATGCTAATATCGAGGACATATTTGATATTTTGATAGGTCGATGTACCAACAACTAATACATTGCATTAGTGTTGGTTGACCTTGAGGTGTCCTTGATACAGTTAGCCCGAAATTTGACCTAGACTTGAGGGACTATAGTCCCCAACCATGGAGTGAGAGTCCTTGAACCCCCTATCTAGATGAGCTAATGGATAATGTAGGATGATATGCTAATATCGAGGACATGTTTGACATGGCATGTAGGTTAGTTGGGGCTTTTTGCACAGTTAGGCGATGGGGAGCACTATTTTCCATCATTATAAACCAAAGGAATATAGATGTTGTATGGGTGTTAATGTGAGGATAATTTTGCCCTTGGACAAGGATGGCTTTGTTTGGGGCCTTGGATATCATCTAAGGAGAAACACCATTATCATCCCACAACGTACAAGTGGTTTTGGTTGGTTTAGTAATAATACAAACTGTGCACATGATACAAAACCAACTCGCAATGCCTCTAAGGTGAATGGTTGGCCTAGTGGTGCTCATCGCCAACATCAAGGTTTCTTGTTGGTGGCTAGTGTCCTACTTACTAATGTCTACTACCCAATATTGTGACATTTTGATAGGTCGATGTACCAAAAAATAATACATTACATTAGTGTTGGTTGACCTTGAGGTGTCCTTGATACAATTAGCCTGAAATTTGACCTAGACTTGATGGACAATAGTCCCCAACCATGGAGTGAGAGTCCTTGATCCCTCTATGTCGATGAGCTAATGGATAATGTAGGATGATCTGCTAATATCGAGGACAAGTTTGACATGGCATGTAGGTTAGTTGGGGCTTTTTGCACAATTAGGTGATGGGGAGCACTATTTGCCATCATTATAAACCATAGGTATATAGATGTTGTATGGGTGTTAATGTGAGGATAATTTTGCACCTGGACAAGGATGGCGTTGTTTGGGGCCTTGGACATCATCTAAGGAGAAGCACCATTATCATCCCAAGGCCTACAAGTGGTTTTGGTTGGTTTAGTAATAATACAGACTATGCACATGGTACAAAACCACCTCCGAGTGCCTCTAAGGTGAATGGTTGGCCTAGTGGTGCTCATCGCCAACATCAAAGTTTCTTGTTGGTGGCTAGTGTCCTACTTACTAATGTCTACTACCCAATATTGTGACATTTTGATAGGTCGATGTACCAACAACTAATACATTGCATTAGTGTTAGTTGACCTTGAGGTGTCCTTGATACAGTTAGCCCAAAATTTGACCTAGACTTGATGGACTATAGTCCGCAACCATGGAGTGAGAGTCCTTGATCCCTCTATCTCGATGAGCTAATGGATAATGTAGGATGATATGCTAATATTGAGGACAACTTTGACATGGCATGTAGGTTAGTTGGGGCTTTTTGCACAATTAGGTGATGGGGAGCACTATTTGCCATCATTATAAACCAAAGGAATATAGATGTTGTATGGGTGTTAATGTGAGGATAATTTTGCCCCTGGACAAGGATGGCTTTGTTTGGGGCCTTGGACATCATCTAAGGAGAAACACCATTAGCATCCCAGGGCGTACGAGTGGTTTTGGTTGGTTTAGTAATAATACAAACTGTGCACATGGTACAAAACCAAATCCCAGTGCCTCTGAGGTGAATGGTTGGCCTAGTGGTGCTCATCGCCAACATCAAGGTTTCTTGTTGGTGGCTAGTGTCCTACTTACTAATGTATACTACCCAATATTGCTACATTTTGATAGGTCGATGTACCAACAACTAATACATTGCATTAGTGTTGGTTGACCTTGAGGTGTCCTTGATACAATTAGCCCGAAATTTGACTTAGACTTGATGGACTATAGTCCCAAACCATGGAGTGAGAGTCCTTGATCCGTCTATCTTGATGAGCTAATGGATAATGTACGATGATATGCTAATATTGAGGACAAGTTTGACATGGCATGTAGGTTAGTTGGGGCTTTTTGCACAATTAGGTGATGGGGAGCACTACTTGCGATCATTATAAACCATAGGTATATAGATGTTGAATGGGTGTTAATGTGAGGATAATTTTTCCCCTGGACAAGGATGGCTTTGTTTGGGGCCTTGGACATCATCTAAGGAGAAACACCATTATCATACCAAGGTGTACGAGTTGTTTTGGTTGGTTCAGTAATAAACCCAACACAACTTCCTAAGAATAGTAAATCTTCCTTACCACTGCTGCATGGTGATCCAGGAAACAAGATCTAGGTTTTTATTGCTTTTTGGAGGGAAAGCATTCCTCAACTCAAAGATTTTTCCTCCTATCCACTTGTACAAACAATAGGCTTGAGTAGCATAATAAGATTAGAAGAAAATCATAGGAAAACATGTGAATAATATGAGAGGTTTAGATTCCAAGTATTTTTTGCAACTTTGTCATGTACAAAGTTACAAACAACATGTTTGGTAATCGAAGTGATATTTGATTTCAGCTCTTAGTTTAGCTTTCTTCTAAGGTTTTTAAGTTTCCGTGTGTTAACTTGGCCCATTGACCTAGGTGGTCAATATCTCTCTTGTATCATTTATGTTCACACATTTTTTTATGAGCAATTTTTCCTTACAGCTTATCTTAACATTTGTTGATGATAGTTGTAGCACTCTTACATTAGCTATATAGAATTTTTACTTTGAATTTAGTTCATTTCCATTACTATTTTTAATTTTTTGTTCATTATGTGTTATTCATTGTTACTTACACTCTACTCTATTTTGCAATTACACTCACTCTATTTTGCAACTACAAAAAACACTACAACCTTGCATTTTGGTAGATTAACCCTACCACAAATTGTTTTAATGCATTGGATATGTTCACTTTCCAATTTTCCAACTTCTCATTAGCATCATTGCCATCAATATCACATTTAGCATATTCACCTTCACATTAGACTATTTCTTGTAGAAAAATAAGGACACTTGTAGCAGTTTGCAACCTGACTTCTAAGCTTGCCCAAATTCACACGAAACACATGATAATCCGTGATTCAACGATTTGGGAAACTTTTGAACAGACAGATAATCAGTGATCTGTGTGCTTTGATAATCCGTGATCCATGTGCTTTGAGGAGCGGATGCACACATTATCTCCAATATGGTCGGGGAGAATCCTGTAGCATTAACAGGTGAGGCGCATCTGTCAACAACCCTTTCGGACGGCCAAGACATTTTTATAAGCTCTGCATTTAATACCATTTTTTTTTCTTTCTGTGAGGCCGATCTTCCATAGTTTTTGCCTAAAACAGGTATGTGTTTAGGCTTTCTGTTTGTTTTATTAAAAAATAGCTCTTTGAATAAATTATTATCATATCCTGTTGCCTGTTCAGATTGTTAGGGCTACCTTTAGATTATATCTTTTTGATTGTACAGACTTTAAACACAAATCCAACCCATTTCCTTGTAAGCTCTACTAAGCATAGGATGATAATACGTTGCATTTTCTTGGATTGGATTTCAGCTTAGTTATTTCCTCTGCTTTTGGGCATATTTAAAGTTAAGTGCATTTTAATGGAATTTTATTGCTTGTTTCTTTGTGTTAAGATATTTGCAAATTTCCTTGTTGACAGTCTGACATCAATGTAAGTTCATCCATATGGCACCAATAGGATGCTCATCAAACTGAGTCAAGCATGGTCAACCCTTTACCCAATACAGCTCCCAAAAACACTGATAACTGCTTGTTGTACTAGCTGTAACTGCTTTATGAGATATGGCATCAACATTCTATCCTCTTCCTTCACACATTTACCGATCCATGACTTAGAGGTGCAGATCCACCATTGTCATGCTTTCAAGTCAATACCTTTGTTTCTAGCTATGGCTTGTGGTCTAGCTTAGCAGCAAGTCTGGCCTCTGATCTTCAGTCAACAAATAATATCAATGCAGTAGTATAAGTCATACAAGGACTTGACTCAATCTGAGTGTACTGATTTGAACTTTGGTCTAGGACATATTTCATTAATATAATATGACCGTAGGTTACCAACCTTATAAACAGTCCTCGGAAATAGTTTCAATCACAATGCTGTCATCATCATGCTGCCACTAAAATACTAAGACGTACTAGGTCTCCTTACTTGAACAACACCTAAAACACATCCTTTAGGACTGTGTGTTGAGTCTATTTCTTATTGTGGATTAGGGGTTCATTTAGGCTCCCTTTGATTGCGTCTTAGCTATGAATAGAAGACTGCAACTACGGCTCTTTTGGAGCTTCCTTTGACAGTGTATGGAAGCCTCCTTGCTGTGATGAAGAACCTTCTTTTGGGACAGCGAAGGAGCCTCTCTTCACTGTGATTTAATCCCTGTGAGTGCACCTTTTCCAGGCCCCAAAAGTGCCCCTCAGCATGGACTTCATGTGGATTTGTTAGAGGTTTTTTGTCTACATTTCCTTTTAAAAATCTAGTGCATGAATGATTGTCCACATGTTCATGGAGAAGAGAACATATTTGCATTTGATGTGGTCCAGAGAGAAATTTTTTATTTGGTCAAGCATGTATTCTTCGTCAATGATTTTCTTGACATCGTTTTCATTCTCAGCACTGTAGTTGTATATGTCATTGAGGGTTTCATTACAAGTTTAATCAATCTTCTGGGGCTGTCCAACTTTGTTATTGTCAACAATAGAGCTATCTATAGGTGGAAATGGATTTGTATGACTTAAAGCTTCAATAATTGTGTGTTTATAACATACTCTTTGTTTGTCTACCAAGGAATATCCATCACATATGTCAATAACTTTGTCTTACATATGAGTGTTGACAGTAAAAGGGTGAGACTTCTTTATCCCATCTGGCTTGAGGAATAAATTCAGATCGTAGGCATAAAAAATAGCAGACTGTCGGATTCCACAATATAGGATCTTTTAGGATTGAACTATAAAATCTTTTAGGATTGAACTAGCCAATCTTCCCACAATCGTATTTAGGGAGTGCTAACCAAATCCATTTGAGTAGTGAATTTCCTTTAAACCATTCAAGGTAGTGATTGTACCGTGATTCAAATAGTTGAAAGACATTTATTTATCATAAGATGTGAATGGAAATGCCTCAGAAATCACTAAAATAATACTAGTATTTATGCTATCATAAAGGTGAATCTAATTTACCTCATTGGCCGAGAAAATAATTGTTCTTCTAACAACTAAGTTGAGCCATCTTCACCCAAGCTTGTAAGGGCACGGTCCATGGATTCCTATACTTACAACCATGGCATGAGCTTTGCATGAATCTGCACAACGAGAAGCAGGAGAGCCAACCAATCAGAGCACAACCATGACATGAGCTTTGCATGAATTTGCACAATGAGAAGCAGGAAAGCCAACCATTCAGAGCACAGACAGTTACGACCATGACATGAGCTTTGCATGAATCTGCACAATGAGAACACAATGTCTTAAGAGCACTTTTTTGCAATCCAAGTTATATGATAGGAATAAAATAAATGTACAAGATTTAAAAATACAAGCTACTTGACATATCATTCTGATAGGAATAAAATAAATGTACATTTTGTTGTTCCCATATCCTCGTCCTCTTTAAGATTGTTCCAGCTATTTGACATCATTTTGTCTTGCCTTGAAGTTCTTTGAAGTACATTGATAAGCAGAAAAACCTTTATCGCTTCCAAAACATCTTCACCATGCACTTTCTGGGTAGAAATGTTAGGACGTCTTATTATTTTCAATGGCATATTACCACAAGAATGCTTGAGATGAGGGATACCCAGATTACATCCAGAAAAGATACAAATTGGTGTAATTTCAATGGCATATTACCACAAGAACGCTTGAGATGAGAGATACCCAGATTACGTCCAGAAAAGATACAAATTGGTGGTTCTTTCAGTGACCTATCCCTAGCCAGTTTCTCAACAATAACTTTCACCTTTTTCTCAGGAAGACTAATTTGAGAGGCTTCCATCTTTATATGAAACCCTCCTCTTCCTTTTTCATGAATAGAAGATTTTGATATCATTGGGCATGGACTATCTGTTGTAACAATTCCCAACATAAGTCGTCAAAATGGTCATAGATTTTGCTCAATAGCACAATGCCTCACCTGCAAAACATAAACCCAATAGCACAATGCCTGACCTGCAAAACATAAACCCCGTTTTTTATTAACATCTGGAGCATTAAAAAACACATTTTCCTTCATAATGAAGCAACATATAAACCCTAAAAATTGAAAATATCCATGCTTACAAGTAGTGGAAATACTGAACTGTAAGTCCCATCATAAGTCGTCAAAATGGTCATAGATTTTGTTCAATAGCACAATGCCTGACTTGCAAAACATAAACCCCGTTTGTTAATAACATCTGGAGCATTAAAAAAAACATTTTCCTTCACAATGAAGCAACATATAAACCCTCAAATTTGAAAATATCCATGCTTACAAGTAGTGGAAAGACTGAACTGTAAGTCCCAACATAAGTTGTCAAAATGGTCATAGATTTTGTTCAATAGCACAATGCCTGACCTGAAAAACATAAACCCCATTTGTTAATAACATCTGGAGCATTAAAAAACACATTTTCCAACCCTCAAAATTGAAAATATCCATGTTTACAAGTAGTGGAAAGACTGAACTGTAAGTTGAAATTCAGTCCAATCATTCTTGGGAGGGCCATCATAATAGCATTTTTATCGACATCATGTTGAAATTGGGGTAGGGCTCACTACGAAATTATTGTTGCATTCTGACTTGCAAAAGTCATCTTGATCATGTGAATGTATTGACTTTGAATTATGAAGGCTTTTGTCAAGAAATTTCAGGCCCCGTCCCCTGGTTTCTTTCAAACAGTGTCTTTGTCAGTTCCACTGTTCATAGTTTGTCTCTATGACCATTGTAGCGATCATGAGATAGACAAATCTCGGCATCTAAGATACCCTTACTACCCTAGTTCTCCACACAAACTACATTTCCATCTACAAATCGAGACAGAAGACTGGAATGAAAGAATTCACTGTGTCTTTGTTGTGAAGGTTGATTCAACCATAAGTCCAACATTTTGTTCTTGATGACCTGTTTAGTTGAGGCCACATAGCGTAGGATAAAACTAACTAGTATTTTTGGCAATTGGACTAGACGATGTTATTGATATAGAACAAAAATACCCACAGTTTTTGTTTGGAATACTCGTATGGTCTGACTGATCAGGAAATAGAATGTTATTTTCTGTTGAACATGTTTGTCTTCTAGGACTCTCTTTGAAGGCTATCATAGCTAATTCTAGGTGCCCATGCAATAGTTGCATGAATAGTTATATGATAGGAATAAAATAAATGTACAAGATTGAAAAATATCCATGCTTACAAGTAGTGGAAAGACTGAACTGTAAGTCCCATCATAAGTCATCAAAATGGTCATAGATTTTGTTCAATAGCACAATGCCTGGCCTGCAAAACATAAACCCCATTTGTTAATAACATCTGGAGCATTAAAAAACACATTTTCCAACCCTCAAAATTGAAAATATCCATGTTTACAAGTAGTGGAAAGACTGAACTGTAAGTTGAAATTCAGTCCAATCATTCTTGGGAGGGCCATCATAATAGCATTTTTATCGACATCATGTTGAAATTGGGGTAGGGCTCACTGCGAAATTATTGTTGCATTCTAACTTGCAAAAGTCATCTTGATCATGTGAATGTATTAACTTTGAATTGTGAAGGCTTTTGTCAAGAAATTTCAGGCCCCGTCCCCTGGTTTCTTTCAAACAGTGTCTTTGTCAGTTCCATTGTTCATAGTTTGTCTCTATGACCACTGTAGCTATCATGAGATAGACAAAGCTCGGCATCTGAGATACCTTTACTACCCTAGTTCTCCACACAAACTGCATTTCCATATATAAATCCAGACATAAGACTGGAATGAAAGAATTCACTGTGTCTTTGTTGTGAAGGTTGATTCAACCATAAGTCCAACATTTTATTCTTGATGGCCTATTTAGTTGAGGCCACATAGCTTAGGACAAAACTAACTAGTATTTTCGGCAATTGGACTAGACGATGTTATTGATATAGAACAAAAATCCCCACAGTTTTTGTTTGGAATACTCGTATGGTTTGACTGATCAGGAAATAGAATGTTATTTTCTGTTGAACATGTTTGTCTTGTAGGACTCTCTTTGAAGGCTATCATAGCTAATTCTAGGTGCCCATGTAGTAGTTGCATGAATAGTTAAAGAATTCCTCTTCCTCTTTGATTTGCTCCCTATTGGAAGTCCATGAAACAACGATGCTGATCATTTAATTGCTTCAAGGTGGAAGAAACAAAATACCAAACCCAGGTAGTGGAATTACTTCCTTGCCATTCTAATTTTTTTCTTGGAGGCCTTTGAGAGATGACATGGTTCCTTTATTGAGACTACCAAATGCAGAAGAGGTAGACTCTTCTTGACATCATTAACAATATGTGCTATCTATTTTCTAGACTGTAAGTTATCATAGACATTCTCCTGTCTCCCCTCTACCTCCTGGAAAAAATGTTTTCTTACTTCTCATAAAGAGACATACACATATAACTAGATAGACAGATAGTTCGAACAGAAACTGCCTTAATGTATTTTGTAAAGTTTAAAGCGAGTTTTCCCATATCTAGCCTTTAGTTTTTACTAGAGATGCATGAAGCATTATATAAAGACAATGCAATGTTTTGGGAAGTCCATTCAAATGTGGAACATTGCTATGGAAGAAACAAAATCCCATAGCAATTTAGGAAGAAACAAAATCCCATAGCAATTTAGGAAGAAACAAAATCCATAGCTATTTAGGAAGAAACAAAATCCCATCTAAATCCCATCTTGCAAATTTAGGGTGCATCTTTATGTGAATTTGTGGCTTCTTCAGCACAAGCGTACAACACAGAGATGATTCGGTTTTGTGCTTGTACTGAGGTGAGAAATGGCATTTTATGAACAATGCTGCTCAGTGTTCCTTGAACAGAGTTTATATTGTTATAATCCTTGTGCAATTCAATACTATTTTGGAGAATTGACGGCTATTTCATATTTGTACAGGTCGTGCTCGAAGGCTATTTTGCTTTGAAAAGAGTTGAATATCCATATACAGATTTATTGTATCCATTTCCATTTGGAATAAATAAACCATTAAAACGTTTTTTCACCGCCTTTGGAAGTAATAAATACCCTATTGATATTCATTTTTATCTCTAGTAGATCAGCATTATTTATGGAGGAACAGAAAAAGGGACTGACGTAGTATGGTCAGATGTGTGCCAGTATTTTCTTAATTATAATTTATCATTTATATTCCCAGAATGACAGTCTGCAACTTGGTAAAACCCTGAAGTTGGATCTCTGAACTAATTAGGCTGGTGAATTGGGGTCTCTGAATTATTTTTTTTATCTTCGGAAATAATTAGCAATCTATTTATTTTGATATTTATCTCTATTATATGAACATCGTATATATAAAGACAGAAAAATAAGACCTGTCTAATATGTTCGTGGCAGTTTTCAATTATAATTTAGTTTTCAGCATGGCACTACTACTGTGTGTAATTCAGTACTAGTTTGGAGAATTTATGGCTTGGACTTCCTTGATTGGATATGCTATGCCAATAGCAATTTGGCATGTTCTATGATGATTAAGGCTAGATGTAAGAATTATTAATTAACCGTATTTCATGCCAAGAAAATCTTCCCACAATCGTATTTAGGGAGGGCTAACCAAATCCATTTGAGTAGTGAATTTCCTTTAAAGTAGTCAAGGTAGTGATTGTACCGTGATTCAAATAGTTGAAAGACATTAATTTATCATAAGATGTGAATGGAAATGCCTCAGAAATCACTGAAATAATACTAGTATTCATGCTATCATAAAGGTGAATCCAATTTACCTCATTGGCAGAGAAAATAATTGTTCTTCTGAAAACTAAGTTGAGCCATCTTCACCCAAGCTTGTAAGGGCATAGTCTATGGATTCCTATCATAGCTAATTCTAGGTGCCCATGCAGTAGTTGCATGAATAGTTAAATAATTCCTCTTCCTATTTGATCTGCTCCCTATTGATAGTCCATGAAACAATGATGCTGATCATTTAATTGTTGCAAGGTGGAAGAAACAAAATACCAAACCTAGGTAGTGGAATTACTTCCTTGCCATTCTCATTTTTTTCTTGGATGCCTTTGAGAGATGACATGGTTCCTTTATTGAGACTACCAAATGCAGAAGAGGTAGACTCTTCTTGACATCATTAACAATATGTGCTATCTATTTTCTAGACTGTAAGTTATCACAGACATTCTCCTGTCTCCCCTCTACCTCCTTTGCAAAAGGTTTTCTTGCTTCTCATAAAGAGACATACACATATAACTAGATAGACAGATAGTTCGAACAGAAACTGCCTTAATGTATTTTGTAAAGTTTAAAGCGAGTTTTCCCATATCTAGCCTTTAGTTTTTACTAGAGATGCATGAAGCATTATATAAACACAATGCAATGTTTTGGGAAGTCCATTCAAATGTGGAACATTGCTATGGAAGCCAAGTTAAGCATTGATTTTAGATCTTGCATGCACATTTCATGGATTGTTGTAGTAGTGACATAAAAATAGACTAGGTCAGTTATATCGTATATGTCAAAGATAGTTTAACTCAAAGAATGAAACTACCATTTAAGTTATAACCTGACTAAATGGTCCAAACCTGAAACTGTGACCCTTCCTTGCAAATTGTATGTGCTACCAATTAATCATAGTTAAATGGTTTTAGATTCAATACGAGAGTAATCTTATGGAGGAGCTATTGGGTTTGGAAAGTCACCACAGAACAAAGGCCAGTGGGTTAATCTCCTAAAACGAGGTGTTAAAATAGTCTGCTGAGATGTACATTTTGCATCAGGATATCCCCTAGACTGATATCTTTTTATGAGGAAGAAAAAACCTGGAAAATGTTTGGTTAGGTAGGAATACAACTTGTCAATTTGGTCTAGCTTGAGTGATTAAAAGAGAAGGTTGTTAGGCTCTCCACCAGTTCATGGATTGATATAGAGATGAGACAAAGGAGGCTCTCTCTCGAGAATATATGAAATACACCAATCTTATCTATGCATTCATAAGCAACATCTGACAAACACATTTGGCATCTAGCCTTTAGTTTTCACTAGATATGCATGAAGCATTATATAAACACAATGCAATGTTTTGGGAAGTCCATTCAAATGTGGAACATTACTATGGAAGCCAAGTTAAGCATTGATTTTAGACCTTGCATGCACATTTCATGGGTTGTTGTAGTAGTGACATAAAAATAGACTAGGTCAGTTATATCATATATGTCAAAGATAGTTTAACTCAAAGAATGAAACTGTCATTTAAGCTATAAACCTGACTAAATGGTCCAAACCTGAAACTGTGACCCTTCCTTGAAAATTGTATTTGCTACCAATTAATCATAGTTAAATGGTTTTAGATTCAATACGAGAGTAATCTTATGGAGGAGCTATTGGGTTTGGAAAGTCACCATAGAACAAAGGCCAGCGAGTTAATCTCCTAAAACAAGGTGTTAAAATAGTCCGTTGAGATGTACATGTTGCATCAGGATATCCCCTAGACTGATATCTTTTTATGAGGAAGAAAAAACATGGAAAATGTTTGGTTAGGTAGGAATATAGCTTGTCAATTTGGTCTAGCTTGAGTGATTAAAAGAGAAGGTTGTTAGGCTCTCCACCAGTTCATGGATTGATATAGAGATGAGACAAAGGAGGCTCTCTCTCGAGAATATATGAAATACACCAATCTTATCTATGCATTAATAAGCAACATCTGACAAACAAATTTGGCATCTAGCCTTTAGTTTTCACTAGATATGCATGAAGCATTATATAAACACAATGCAATGTTTTGGGAAGTCCATTCAAATGTGGAACATTACTATGGAAGCCAAGTGAAGCATTGATTTTAGACCTTGCATGCACATTTCATGGATTATTTTAGTAGTGACATAAAAATAGACTAGGTTAGTTATATCATATATGTCGAAGATAGTTTAACTCAAAGAATGAAACTGCCATTTAAGCTATAAACCTGACTAAATGGTCCAAACCTGAAACTGTGACCCTTCCTTGCAAATTGTATGTGCTATCAATTAATCATAGTTAAATGGTTTTAGATTCAATACGGAGTAATCTTATGGAGGAGCTATTGGGTTTGGATAGTCGCCACAGAACAACGGCCAGTGGGTTAATCTCCTAAAACAAGGTGTTAAAATAGTCTGCTGAGATGTACATTTTGCATCAGGATATCCCCTAGACTGATATCTTTTTATGAGGAAGAAAAAACATGGAAAATGTTTGTTTAGGTAGTATTACAGCTTTTCAATTTGGTCTAGCTTGAGTGATTAAAAGAGAAGGTTGTTAGGCTCTCCACCATTTCATGGATTGATGTAGAGATGAGACAAAAGAGGCTCTCTCTTGAGACTTGACTAGGTTATTCATAATAGTTGTGGTGTTGGTGCCTTAACTTAGCCAGAAAATGCCAAAGCTCTATTGATGAAAAAAATTTATTACTGAATCTACCTCAGAGTATTCCATAGTCACTGAATATGACATGCATGGTTTTACCAAGGAGGCCCTAAAATTTTGAACAATGAAACTTTACATTGGTATGGTCAACCTACATGGAGAGAAATGAAACTTTTTTTAATAAGATGCTAGCAAAACCTGGACACTGATGTGTGGGATTATTGCTTGGTACCTGAAGATTGCACAACAACCTTTGTTGGTTGAGCCAACAGAAATTGATTTCTTCAGGTGGATCTTCCTGGTACAAACGTTCCTTTCCTTGTAAGACCTTCATAGGGGTTTATAGATTCTTGTCAATAGAATGCATATTTGTCTGTATAGTTGTTTATTACATAATCATCTAAAGGAAACTTGATTACATGAATATGGGTTAGGCTACCTCGTAACTGTATAGTTGCTGAGGCTCAATTGTGATTACATGATCTTGGAAGATTTTGAGAGTATATAAACTCTTCATGTATTATGATTTCTCTGGCAATGTTCTCAAGGCAACTATTCCAAAAATAACAAAAAAATATCTTTTGTCATTAAACACAGATTGTTTTCCTTTAGAAACAGAGAGAGATTGTCTTTACAATACCTTCTTTTGTTTGTGGCATGTAAGGATATCTTGAGAGTAATCTAGAATAGGAAAACTAGTTTGTCAACTTGTGATAAAGGTGAGTAACTACTTGGACACTGACTTTTGAGCCTGCCACATTCTTCTAAGAACATTGGATCCAGAAATCTCGAAGGCTTCAACTACATTGATTATGTCATAGAAGTTGGAAGAACCAGAGATGTCATGGATGTGTAACTGTTAACATTATGAAGATGATAGCACATGTATCTTTTAAGCTACATTACCAATAATAGTGCAAACAACAAATTTTACCACTAATATAGTTCATTGATGTTAATTTAGGTATGTTCTATGCTTAGAGAAATTTATTTCAATTTTCACAGTTAGCTCAATATCTTTTCCAGATTAGCAATCACATCAGCATTAAAATAAACTACAGATAGAACATAAACATAAATCGCAAAAGACAAGCCAAGACAAGAGGACACAAGATGTGGTGCTAGCCAGTGACAAACCCCAATGTGGGGAAACCCTTGATCAATTCTTCTTATATGTTCTTCAATAGTTCAGCAGAGAGAGAGAGATAGTACGTTTACAAAAAGTCAACATTTTGACTTATGTAGATAAGTGCATAGATCATCTCTAAGAAGATGATACATGAGATCAGATGAAGACATGTTGCTTCAACTGATTCTGCAAGGTGACTCCTTCACCTATCATTGTGCTGCGTTTCGTCATCATGTTGCACCTCACCGTGCTGCATCATGCTGTACCCATCATCACTATACTGCATCTCATCATGCTTCATTAATCATGACTGTACCCATCACTGTACTGCATTATGTGCCATTGCTGCACCATGTTGGTTGCATCTTGCTTGCTTGTTGTCTCTAGCTTGCTTGTTGTCCTTAGCATGCTTGTTGTCTCATGCTAGCTATCCCTTGCATGCTAGTTGTAACATTGTATGCTTGGTGTATTTGCTGCTAACTACCATACTACTGTCCCAATGTTAGTTAGTTGTCCCTTGCATGCTCCTCTCCTTCGGAGACAGATGCTCTGGCTATTCTGACAGTTCCCGACAGTTCCAGCAATCCCGACAGTTCTGATTGTTCCCGGCAGTTCTAGCAATTCTGGCTGTTCCAAGCAGTCCCAGCAATTTCGACAATTTCGGTTGTTCTCGACAGTTCCCAGCAGTTCCGGCAGTTTCGGCAATTTCGGCTGTTCCCGGTAGTTTCGGCAATTTCGGCTGTTCCCGGCAGTTTCGACATTTCTAGCTTTTCTCGGCAGTTTCGACTTTTACCCTCTACGTCAGCTTCTTGGTTGTTTCGACAGTTTCGGTTGTTCTCGACAGTTCCGACTATTCACGGCAGTTTTGGTAGTTTCGACTATTCTCGTCAGGTTCAATAGTTCCAACTTTTCTGGCTATTCTCGGCAGTTCTGGCAATTCCCGATAATCCCAGCAGTTCTGGCAGTTTTGAGAGTTCCGACAATTCTGGCTATTTCCGATAGTTCTAACAATTCCGAACTTTCCGGCTTTTCTGGCTTTTCCCGATAGTTCCGGCAGTTCTGGCTTCTGTCGTCTGCGTCAGCTTCCCGGCTGTTCCGGCTATTCTTGACAGTTTCAACTATTCCCGACAGTTTCGACAGTTCCGGCAATTTTGGCTATTCCCGGTTGTTTCGGCTATTCCGGCAATTTCGGCTGTTCTCGACAGTTCCGACTATTCCTGGTAGTTCTGACAGTTCCGGGAATTCCCGCTATTCCCGGTTGTTTCGGCAGTTCTAGTTGTTTCCGACAGTTCCGACTATTCACAGAAGTTCCGGTAGTTCCAGCTATTCCCGTCAGTTTCGACAATTCCGACTTTTCTGGCTATTCCCCACAGTTCTGGAAATTCCCAACAATTCCAACAGTTTTGGCAGTTCTGACAGTTCCAACAACTCTGGCTATTTCTGGCAGTTCCAGCAGATCCAACCTTTCCAGCTTTTTCGGCTTTTCCCGACAGTTCCAGCAGTTCCCAGAAGTTCCCGCTTCTGTCCTCTGCATCAGCTTCCCGGCAGTTTCGGCTGTTCTTGACAGTTCCGACTATTCCTAGCAGTTCCGAGAGTTCCGGCAATTCCGGCTATTCCTGCCAGTTACGACTTTTTCGGCTATTCCCGGCAGTTCCAGTAGTTCCCAACAGTTCTAGATTTTGGCCTTTGGATTAGGGCAACATTATCCCTTAGGATCTCTCCTCCTACTAAAACCCAAAGACAAGTAGAGAGGAAGAGATCCCAAGTGTGTTAAAATGACTTGAAGGCCACCTCTATTTATACTAAAACATTGAGCACAAGTGGGGTTTATTTGGTTGCTGGCCGACCTTGATGAATTGTCCCATAACACAAATAAATTCATATCTCCATGAATACTTTTTTTCCGAGGAAAAAATCAAAACTTTTTATTAAGAGTCTATAAAAAGTTTTACAAGCTGATGAGGTCTTAAGCCACTTAGCTGGCTCATTTGTTTGCTGATCTGCTCTACATTTAGGAGCTGTTCTGCTGTTTGATAAAACCTGTACATTCTTCCTCCCTGCTGGAGGCATATATAAACTCACATTGAAACAAAACAATCAAAAACTGGGGTCTCCTTCGACGAAGGTAAAACAACCAATTACAAAAAATTTAAGTGTCTAAAACCCATGAAAAAAACATAAAACAACATATATAGAAGTCTGTTGCTGTAGCTTTGCACCTGAGAAAAATATATAGGGGCCGAGGGATGATAAGTAGATACTGTATAAACATATAAACAAACATATAAGTCCGAGAAAACTGCTGTCAAAAATGAAATATGAGCTGTGATCATAGTGGCTGAGCATATGGGGGCTGATTTGTTATGTATGACTGCCCCTGTCTGATCTCTTCTACTGTCCAGCTGCCCAGATCCTGTTGTAGACCAGCCTTAGAAAGCTGGTCTGCTTCTTCATTCTTATCCCTGTAAATGTGGCAGATAGAAAACTTATTAAAAGATGCCTTTAGAAAAGAAATTTTTTCAACAAGTGTCTTCAAAATCTGATTTTGACAAGATGCATTTCCATTGACCCATTTTATGACATTTAGTGAGTCCCCAAAAATCTGTATTGTGTTGATATTTTTGTGAAGAAGCCAGCATAAGAGGTAGCGCAAAGCAGATAATTTAGCATAGTTATTTGTGCCTGTACCCAGCCCCACAGAAGCTTTTAAAGAGTGTTCCGGGTTGATGTGTATACACAAGCCTGCTCCAGCCCTATTGTTTTGGGAAGCCCCATCAAAGAAACCACATGGTATGCCCTCCTGTATATTGATTGGCTTTTGATTTGTTTTAGGATTTTTGTCTTCAGGGGGTGGTATGGCAGAGTATATGGCAGCAATATTGATGGCAATGACGGAGGTAGGGGTGTCCTTATCTTGAAACAGACTTTTGTTTCTAGCAAGCCAAACTCCCCAATAGAAAATAAGGGGCAGGTTTCTCATGTTCCCTTCCGGATAGTTTTGCCACCATTTCCTCCAGGCTGCATCCAGAGGATCTTGACCCCACAGAGCTTTAACCTTGAGCAGAACAGTGACCTCCTCCCATATCTTTTTTGAGACTGCACAAGTTGTGAAAAGATGACTGATGGTTTCTTCTTCAGACTTACATAACGGGCATCGCCCAGGCCCAACTAGAAACCTGGCTTGTAAAATTTCCCATGTTGGGACCTTCCTTTTTAAAATGCACCAGAGAAATAGCCTGGCCTTTACTGGACATTTGAGTTTCCAAATGTTTTTTGCCCACCAATCTGGAACTCCCCATCCCTTCTTTCCCATTAAGAAGGAGTATCCATCTTTTGGGGAATATTCCCCAGATTTACTTTGTGCCCACATCAAGCAATCAGGTTCATCTTTTATCCTGACATTTGAGCGTTGTAATTCTTTGATGAACACCTCCCACTCGTTCTTCCATCTGACATTTAATCCTAATTCTACATCATTCTTCCAAGCCTGTCCCCAGATAGTAGACTGACCAACTCTCTCCACCTGATTTAATGATGTAATACCTTTGCTGTCAAGGTGTCTAAGGAGCCCTGGTGATAAAGAAAAAGCTTCATTGCAGCCTACCCAGGGATCTCTGCCAATCCTGATCTGTCTTCCATCTCCCACTTTCCAGGCTAATCCTTGCTCGATCACTGAAAAGGCTTCCACCGTGGCCTTCCAGATGGCTGAAATATTCTTTATCTTCTTATTTTGACTCCGGATCCAATCTTCCAAAGGTACTGGGTCGATGTACTTCCTTTTCACCACCCTTGTCCATAGATTTTCCATAGTTATTAGCCTCCATCCTGATTTAGCTGCTAATGAGAGGCTGAACTCAGGGAGTCTTTTAATTCCCCATCCTCCCCATTCTTTTGGTCTGGCCACTTTGTCCCAGGCTACCCAGGGTAACACCGAGGACTCCTTTGATCCTGCCCATAGAAATCTGCAACAAATTCTTCTGATTTTCTCCATCACTCCTTTGGGGATCCAAGTCAAAGCAGCCCAGTATACTGGGATGGCTAACAGGACTGATTTAATAAGAGTCAATCTGCCAGCTCTGGATAGCCATCTGAAACTCCAGTGTGAAATTCTGGCTTCTATCTTTGCAATGAGCCAGTTCCAATCCTCTTTTTTATATGCTGCTGGCTTTAACCAAAAGCCCAGGTATTTGAAGGGGGAGTCCAGGGGCTGTATGGGGAAAGGGAATAGATTAGCCATTCTATTCCTTTCTCTTCTTTCAAAATCTGCCACACATGCTTGGGATTTCCTAGAATTTATCTGCATTCCAGTTGCTTTCAGAAATAGATCGAAAATACATTTTAACTCCTTTAGTTCACTGTAAGATCCATTGGTGAAAATCAAAATATCATCAACAAAAAGAAGATGAGTGATGAAAAGATTGATTGCTACCTCAATACCCTTTACCTTCTCCTCTCTTCTGGCTTTGTGAATCAATCTACTTAGCCCTTCTGCCACGAGAAGAAACAGGAGAGGGGATAATGGACATCCTTGCCTGAGGCCTCTCTGGCTGTTAAAAAATGAGGAAGCTGCTCCATTGACCAGTACTGCAAAGCTGACATTTGTGATGCAACCCATGATCCAGCTAATAAAAGAATAGCTGAAACCCACATGAGTTAGCAACATCCGTAGGTAGAGCCAGCTTATCCGATCATATGCTTTGGAGAGGTCGATTTTGAGTACAACTCCCTTCTTTTTCTTCAATCTGACACTATGAATAACCTCCTGGGCTACACCAATGGCTTCATGAATTTGTCTTCCATCCAGGAAACCAAATTGTTCCATTGATATATTTCTAGACAGGATTGGAGCAATTCTGAGAGCAATAACCTTTGCAATTATCTTGTAGATGCAATTACACAGTGATATTGGTCTGAAATCTTCAAAACTTTCCGGATCATCCTTCTTTGGAATAAGAGCAATAAAGGTTGAATTGAAAGGTCTGTAGACTTCTCCTTTCTGTCTTGACTCTTCAACTACTTCAGTTATTTCGGATCCTATTTGATCATAAAAATGGAGAAACAGTTCTATAGTCCAGCCATCTGGGCCTGGACTTTTATCCTTGCCCATGAGCTTCATGGCTGCTTCAACCTCCTCCTTAGTTACCGGAGTTGTAAGTTCTTCTGCTTCATCTTCCTCAATGAATCTAGGAAAGCATTGCGCTATTCGAATGACTTCTGCAATGTTAGCCTCTCCCGGATCTGCAAAAATATTCTGGAAATGTCTTTTTCCTAATCCAGAGAGCTCTGGAAAGGAACTGACTTCCCTCCCTTCTTCATCTTTAAGGCGCCAAATAGTATTTGCAGATTTCCTTCCTTTTGCAAAGTTATGGAAAAACCTAGTGTTCTCATCCCCAGATTTTAGCCAAATTGCCCTACTCTTGATCCTCCATTCTTCTTCCTTATCCAAGAGGATTTTATTTTGCTGCTTCTCCAAATGAAGGATTCTGTCCTTTGAGGCCTGCGAGGAGTATCCATCTGCCTCCATACTTTCCATCTGCTTCAGCTCCTCCCTAATTCTGTTCAGCTCCTCATTTTGTTTCAGTTTTCTATCCTTTGCCCAGGAGATTGTAGCTTTCTTCAATCTTTTGAGATTCTCCATGAACAAAAAACACTTATCCTCACCTGTATTGTGAACAGGGTGAATCCATGTTTCTTTAAACAGATTGCAATATGAGGGGTCTTGGAGCCAAGATGGATTGAACTTAAAAGGGGCAGGAGGTTTGGGAGGAGGAAAAGTAATGTCCAAAAAAACAGGGAAGTGATCCGAATTCCCTATTTCCTCAACCCACTGTCTGAGCATAGGTGCTTTGGTAGATAAAGACTCAGATACCAGAAAGCGATCTAGTCTTTTGGCAATCCGATCCTCTCCTATCCTTCGATTCCTCCAAGTGGGCTTTAGTTTGATCGGGGAAGGATCTATGAGGTTTCTTTACGATATGAGATTAAGAAAGAAAACTGTGAGGGGATCTTCTCTAGCTGATGGACCCCATGCTTCTGCCCTGCCAATGGAGAAATTTAAATCGCCCCCCATAATCAACAAGGGGGATTTCAGCACAGATTTTGTCATCAAATCTTCCCAAAAGGATTCCCTGCCCTGACATGGCCCATAGATATTTACTAAGGAGATGGGGAAGGTGAAATCTGGAGAAAAAACCTCCATGCCCATAACATGTTTCATCCCCCATTGGTTGATGACCTTTACTCGCCCTTCCTTGAAACCAATAGCAAGGCCCCCCGAGTGACCAAAGGAATCTATAGCAGTAAAGATCCAACCAGGCAAAAGGGTTTTAAGCATAGATTCAATCTCAGAAGCCTTCCCCAGGGTTTCTTGCAAAAAGATAACATCTAAATTTGAATTAAGAATCCACTCTTTCAAGGCCAGTTTTTTAGGTTTGCTGGCCAAACCTCTGCAATTCCAGGATGTCAGGATCATTTAATAACACCCTCAGGGGGATGCGCTGCTCTAAGAACCCCCGGGATAGAATATTGTTTACCATCTGCAACATCCAGTTTAGCTTTTAGTTTTGCCTTGGACATGTCCGATTTCCTACCTCTCTTGTTTTTGGAACAACTCTGAGAGGGGGGCTGTCCCAAACCACCTAAAGCCCCCGGAGTACCATGCTTCCCTCCCAAAGATCTCAGGTTGTAAGGGCAAAGGGAGCGAGATGCTGGATGTGAAAGGGGGGGCCATTGATCTTCACAGTTTATATCAAGGGACGGTAAAGCCGCAGCTATAGTGTCTACATTCGGGGAAATCGATACATGTTCCATATTTTCTACATTATTATTTTCTTGCATTTTACAATTTGGAGACGAATCATGTAATGGAACAGAAACATGCTCAGGAGAGTTAAGAGAAGAAATAGGGGTCCCTGAGCACATACCCTTTTTATCTTCGTCGCTAGGGGATTGATTTGCAGTAGCTTCCTTGACGATCTCTTCCACAGCTTCCGCTTCTTTAGCAATTTCCTCCACAGCTACCGCCGGATGATTGTCATTTGCCTGAGCATCCTCTTGAATTTGTACAGCTTCAACCAAGGGATCCTTTAAAGTCTCCTCTGTCTCCATTTCCTCTGTTCCTTGCATCTCCGGATTTTCGTGCTCCATAGGCATCTGATCAGTGGTTGGAACATTTTCTCTGTAAACTGCAGTCCTTCGAAAGCGTCTCCTTCTTCTAAGCTGAGGACAATCTTTTGCCAAGTGCCCATACTCATGGCAGCGATGGCACCTGAATGGCAAGTATTCATAGTCTAATATCTACTCGAACACGTAGTCTTTGTATTGTAGATTGATTTTTTGTGCCAGTCCTCTGCTCGGGTTGAGGAGAACCAATATACGAGCCATCGCTCTGTTTTTCGTCTCCAGGAAGGTCATATCTGCTTCCAAATAAACCCCCAGCCTATTCCCAATTGATTTGAACACGGCTTCTGTCCAAAGGAAAGATGGTAAACCCGGAGCTCTCACCCACACAGGGAACTCATCCGTTCTCTCCTTGATTGCATCAAAAAGGGGGGTCCATTTCTTTAGCAAAACAGGAATGTTCCCAATGTGCCAATTTCGATGGAAAACCCAATCTACCGATTCTTTGTCTAAAAAGCTGAGCTTAAACCATCCTTTCGCTAAACATTGGGCTTCAAACTGTATTGGTCTATCAGCTGCGAAGCAATTCTCACCCCATACTTGAAGAAATTCCGAAGTGTATTTCTTACCTCTAGCTCTGCCGACCAGGGTACAATCTGCAACAGCTAGGGTTTCTTCGATAGAAACCTCCATCCCAAGGACCAAATTGCCTTCAATCTCCTGAGATCCAATGGGTCTTTGCGGTTTCCTTTTCGCACCTTTGTTTCTTAACTCTTCCACCGAAGATCTAATTCCCCTGCTACCATCAGTTCGTTCTGGGTTTGTCTGCGCTATGCCCACATGAGGTTCTGTCTCCAGCTGTGACGGAATCTGGCCCGAAAAACCAGCGTCGAGGTTCCCTGGAGGTAAAAGACCAAACGCCAATCCATCGGAGCCTTCCCGCTCCCCAACTGAAAAATCACCGAGACCACTTGCTGAAACTCCTTTTAGATAGGGGGATTCTCTTGGCAGAGATACCCTAGAAAGCGTGGGGAAACCCCCTGGGACCCTTGATTGACCAGAGCCTGCAGAAAGCCCTAGATGGGTTATATCTTCAAAACCCTTAGAAGGCGCAAACCGGGTTGTCGCTGCTTTGCCCTTTGGATCAGTGGACAACCCTTCCTCATTTGCCCCACTCGCCACAAATTCTCTTCCCACCTGCTTGGGGACGGCCGATAAACAAGTGTTGTAAACCTCACTGCCCGTATCCTTGTCTTGAAACAGAAACAGTGGAATTTCCGCCTGAGATAATGACTCCAACCTTGACAGTTCGTAAGCCCCAAAATAGTGTTCCACGTTCTGAGCGGTGGTATCCTTCCCCCACATAGAGAGGATGTCTTCCAGTTCTGGGTCCAGGTCTACAAGTTCGGCGGGATTAACCATGGTTACGGGCCGTTCCAAGGTATAAACGACAGCCAACAGTCAATGGGGAGAAACTTTACGCGGTTCTTGTGGAAAAAACGGAAAAGGGCGGATAAAAACTGAAAGCAGCTGTAATAGGTAAATCATAAAAAACAAAACAGGCACCAAGACAACAGTTCACCTCCACCTGCCAGTCGCCTGGGCAGAGATAGACCCCTGCGCCGGCAGCTGTTCCTGGAACCTGACCTATTCTACCTAACCGTGGCCTGTGCGAGGTTCCGCCCTGTGCCCTGGTTTCGAAACCCTAACCAGCTCCATCTCTCCTTCCTCATATCTCCATGAATACTTATCGGAATCGGATGATCTTTAGCTCAATCCTACACCTCTCGATGAGAGGGATCCAAGAAAAATATCAGCTCCTGGCGATTCTGGCAGTTCCCGATAGTTCCGGCAGTTCCGGCAATTCCGACTGTTCCCGACAGTTTCGACAATTTCGGTTGTTCCCGACAATTCTGGCTTCTGCACTCTGCGTTAACTTTCCCGCATGTTTCGGCAATTCTTGGCAGTTTCGGCAATTTCAGCGATTTCGAGCAGTTCTGGAAATTCCGGCTATTCCCAGTAGTTTCGACAGTTCCAGCTTTTCTCAACAATTCCGGCTTCTGCCATCTATGTCAGCTTCCTGGCTGTTCCGGTGGTTCCCACCAGTGATCAAATTTGAACGCGTTAGAGCCATTCAAAGGGCCTCTGGCACGATGCAGAAGTAGGAAGAAAATTTTGCTATTAAAAAAAATTTTAAATTTGAATTTTTCCATTTAAAAAAAAATTAGAATAATATTATAAATTTTTTTAAGAAGGGTTGTTAAGTTGTCAACCTGTCCAATTTATTTTTTTAAATTTCATTTTTTTCTAAAATCCAGATTTTGGGAATTCCAAATTCCAAACTGTCAGTGCACTGTGGGTCTATCACAAATTACAATGGTTGAACTTGTGAATTTCCTTTCTCAACTGATGTTAAATCCCATTTCAAAAACAACAGTTTCCAAATTCGGAGTTGCTCCCATTTCAAAAACAACAATTTCCTTTTGAATTGCTTTTTCTAATTGTAACTTGTGCATATGATGCAAGTTAGCGGTTGTGCCTGCAGGCTGCCCGTAAAGCAAGGTTTGACGACGATTGGAGAGGATCATAGATTCATCATTTAGCAGACGCCTGTCAAGCAAGGTTTAAGCACGATTTATGCTTGGAGAGGAGCACATTCGAGAGACTTCGTAAGTTCATAGCATACTGGATTTCACAGGACTTCACAATATGCTTCAATATATACATTTGGGTCCTGTTGTTTATGCGATGTGAAGGAGCAAGACTGAATACAAATAGATCTATAAGTTACTCATTCTGCGTTCATATCTATATCTTTCACTTACCTCTGACAATATGCAATTCAAACATCAAGACAAAAATTAAATTTAATGCCTTAATATCATGAATGAATCAAATAGTAATAAGAATAAATTCCATTGTCTCACCAAACAATTTACAGTTCAATTGAATCAAATAGTAATAAGAATAAATTACATTGTCTCACTAATACAGTTTACAGTTCAATTGAATCAAATAGTAATAAGAATAAATTAAATTCCACTGTCTCACCAATACAATTTACAGTTCAATTGAGCTCTCATCATTAGAAACACCATCCAAATCAAAATCCTAACCAAAGCACCTTCAACTAAACCCTTGTTAAGCCTAAGTCATTAAGTCCCAACTATTTAATATCCAGTGAATAAAAAATTAACGAAATATATGAGTAGCATAAGTCATAATTCATAATGTCCCAACAACCTAAATTATAAAAGGAAAGAAGCCAAAGTCCTCCCAAGTTATTAGGATAAGCAGGAATTGCTGAATAGTAAAGTTCACTCCCACTACTACAAATTAAAGCATTGAATTCAAGAGGCAATATATTGCCTGAGTTCAACATCCCCAGAGTTTCATCAACTGTTAATGCAGTTGATATAGTACAAGACCGAAAAATATTGTTGTTGTTGCATCAGAACGCACAACTTTGATTATAGTTGAATTGAGGCTTCTGTGATCTATAATATTTGAAAGAATAACTTCGGCGTAATTCACATGTAGACATACATTTGTTGACGAGTTTTGAACCAACTAGTGTGGTTCATCGTTAGGACAAGTTGAAGAAACAGATCCAGCTTAGCATGATAAATAGTCTGAGCAGAGTCTCCAACGGCTAAATCGGCTAATTTTGACCTTAGGACCCAGGTCAAATTCTTATTTATTAATTTAATATTATTATTATAATTAGTATTATTATTTTTCTTATGGAAATAAGTTAAATTAGGTAAAATGGTTGGTTTTAAAAGGAATATATTTATTTATTTAAATTAATATATATATATATATATATATATATTAGGTTATTGAGGTAAAAGTTAGGATTAATAATTTCAATGGTTGGTTTGAAACTATAATTTATTTATTTATTCAAATTATTAAATAATTATTATTGGTATTATATATATATATATATATATATATATAATTAAAATCATAATATTAGGTTGACTAGTATTTTTTATTCAATAATAATTCAATGGTTAGTTTATTTATATGGAAGTTAGTTAAAATATAATTTTAAGGTTAAAGATGTAATTATTTATTTAACTTTTATATATATATATATATATATATTAAAGTTATAATATTAGGTTATTAAGGTAAAAGTTACGATGAATGGTTAGATTAAAAAGATAATTTAATTTATTTAATAATAATTATTAAAACTATATATATATATATAAAATTAATCATAGGTTGAGAAAGTAATTAAATAATTTATTTATTAATAATCAAGTATATATAAAATTTAAAAAAGTAATTTAATAATATATTTATTAAAAATAATAATAATAATAATAAATTAAATTAATCAATTAATTAAGTTAAAATAAATAATGTAAGGTTAGATTTTTCCAGAAAATCGTAATTTTATTCATTATGAGTAAAATTACATGTTGTAGATGTTGTTTAGCATATGCTGTAACAAAACTTCTCCTGCTAATCAGGAGCTAATAATCAATCTAGACTTTCCTACCCTTCTTTTTTTCCACTTTCCGCCAACCTTCATTGTTAGGCGGAGCTGTTACAATAATCATTTGTGTTTCATTTGTGGCAGCCATGATGTCCGTTTCAAAATCTGTGCTTGTTGGCAAGTATGCTTGTTTGCTGCCTCCAATTTCCTGCCTGGTGTTCTCATATTGCTGCTGTGGGTTACCTGCATTTGTGTCTATTGCTCCTTCGATGAGATATTCATTATTCTGTAGGTGGTGTGGATAGCTTTCTTTGCTGATTTCTGGGTTAATCCTTCCGTCTTCATCTTCTTGTAGATTGCTGGTGGTTCCTGCATTCCTTTCCTCTTCTATATCCTCTGCCCATGTGGCTGAAAATTGCCATCCTTTCGGCTTTGGTGGTTGTCTCATTTTCCTATCTTTTTTGTTTTGTGGGCATGCACTCTGAAGATGACCTGTTTGTCGACATATGTGGCAGCGAAAGGCGGTGTTTTCATAATCCACTGGTTGTGCCCATTGTTTTCCATTATGTATTAGGAGAATGTGCTCTGGTAGGCCTTGACTGAGGTCTACCTCCACACATATCCTGGCAAATGTGTAGATATCCTTGGATAGGCGCTCATGATCTCCTTTTATAAAAGATCCCAGGGTATTGCCTATTCCTTCCAATACTTTGTAGTGCCAAAAGTGTATATGAAGGTTAAACAATTTTACCCAAACTGGCATTTTGGTGACCACCATGCTGTTTGGATCGAAATCCGGAAACCAAGGTTTCACGAAAAGGCCAGCGTTTCTCCAAAACCATGGTCCTTCGTTCAAAGCATATTCTTTGTCCTTTATGGTGTCAAATTTGACAATAAAGAATCCTTTTGAACAGAGATGGATATCACAGTTTTCTGTCCATATGGAGTAGATCCATTGACGAAGGGCTTCCGGTTTGGGCCAAAATCCATTGAACCTGCATATCACTGCTTTAGTTGAATAATCAGTTTGTATTTCATTTACCTCTGGTATGGAGATTGTTAATGCAGGGTTTTGTGTTGTCTGCTCAACAATGTATGCCCCTGGTGCTGTAGCTTGTTGTTCTGGTTCCTTTTGTGGTTCCATCTTCCCTTTGACTACATCTTTGGTCCTTTTGAACTTGAGCCGGGGCAGCCTCCGCGCAATCTTGTGCTGAGACAGATGGTAGAGTCTTTTGCTATACCGTATTCCATTAGTTTGAACCCCTCCTGAATTACCTTCCCTGCGTAGAAGAGGAGTTGTTTGCATGGTGGGATTCCAGTATTTTCATGTATCCTCTGTTTGAGGATTTCTGTTGCCTCCCATATCCCTATTTCGATGCATATTGTGTTCCCTCCCATAGATCTAATAAAGAGAGATCTTTTTTATCTTTACTCGTCTTTTCTGGTGAGTGTGTTTCCAAATCTGGCCTGCATAGGGGTAGATCTGCTCTACAGAGGTCTAGATCTAAACGCCTATGACCCGATCTGTGGTCAAGAACTGTAGATCGCAGGGGATCCAGAGCCAAGCTCTCGCCCCATGCTTGGTATGCAAACAAATTGGTTGAGAGCTGCCAGAATGTGTCAAAACGGGCCCGCTGCTTTCAGAAGCACCTTTTATATTAAAATCAGTAAGGAATGCTGTGCGACTAAACAATATAGTTTTCTAGACATCGTTGGAACCAATTTCATGCGTGTTTTTAATATTAAATTATTGTTTATTAGGAGGAAAGAAGTGGGAAAGTCGAGCATAATGGTAAACCAATCATATCAACTTTTATATTTATAATGATAGTGTTTCAACGGAAACATCGGGAAGCAATTTTTTTGCACTCATTGACTCATGAGTAATCTGAAATTAAATTATAGTTTTGTGACTTCGAATTACTTGATATTAAATTATAATTTTTGTTTGCCGTACACGAATCACATTTTGCGGAGGATAAACGGAAGCCGTATTTTGTGGGCAAAAATATATCGGAATAAACGCAATTTTTTATTACAAATGCTCTAAAAGGTCTTGACTCTATGTATGAGTAGTGTTGTTAATTGGCGAAATCTTTTTTATTAAATAGTACCTCTTTGTTATTCAACGATTTTTTTTTGTTTTTTCCACTAGAATTGAAAAGTTTTCAAAATAAAGAAAGTTTATTAATCATTATTATATTTCTACAATATCTCTAACAAATATGGATAAAGAATTGAAATAAATGGAACCCATTTTTTTGTGAAAATATCGAAATTAACCCAATTTTTTTATTGCAAATGCTCTTAAAGGTGTATGAAGTACTGTTATTAATTGATTCAAATGAATACCAAGATGCTAGTAATAATTCCTTATCATTGATTTCGAGGAAAATGTGTTTTCAAAATAAAGAAATTTTTATTAATTATTATTATATTTCTAAGATATCTTTAAAATAAATATAGATAAAGAATTTGAAATGTTAAGATGAGTAAGTCATTCGAAGATGAAAGATATTCATTTTAAATGATAAATAAATAACAATAGTTTTTTATTTTTTTATATATTTAATATTTTTTTTAAGAAATTAATTATTTTTGCATAGTCTAATTAATAAATGAAAGGGGTGGAATAGTGAGAATTATTTTAATTATATTTAAACTAAATAGCCAGTACTAAAAAAAAGTTTTATTATCGTATTGATTGATTTTATATTAAATTAAAGCAACTTTTATTATTGAAAAAATGAGTGTTGGAGATTACAATAAAGTTTTTCTATGCTTAGCAAGGAGGTGGGGAAATGGAGTTTAAAGGTAAACCATTCACATTAGACTTTATGTTTATAATGATATATTTCAACGGAATAATCGCGAATCAATATTTTGTTGCAAATATGGCGGATGAGTGATGTGAAATTAAATTATAGTTTTTTTTTTTAGAAATTTTTGAGACTACCGTTGCTTGATATTAATATATGGCATTTCTATTCTCTAGACGAATCCCAATTTGTGGAAAATAAACAAAACATGTATTCTGTGGGCAAGAAAATATCGAAATTTCCTAAAAGTTGTTGAGTTTTTTACGAAGTTTCGATATATCTGATAGAATAAAGTAATAAAATA
This sequence comes from Pinus tabuliformis, assembly GCA_031772625.1. Lineage (NCBI taxonomy): Eukaryota > Viridiplantae > Streptophyta > Pinopsida > Pinales > Pinaceae > Pinus > Pinus tabuliformis. The sequence continues at coordinate 68,334,850 of CM062818.1, forward strand.
AAACATAAATAAATAAAAATTAAATAATAAATAAATAAAATAAATGTTAATTGGGTTTTTCTGCGTCATTACTTATTACTTGCAAATTTCATTTAATAATGAGTGGGCGTATTCTTAATGTAATATTAATATTAAATTATGGTTTGTTCTTAAGGAAGGAGGTGGAAAACCCAAGTTACTTCATATTTATAATGAAATGTTTCAACGGAGTCATGACTAAGAAATTTTTTTGCGAATATTGCCGACTCTTTGAGTGAGGAGTGATGTGAAATTAAATTATATGAAATTGCTGTACAGGAATCCAACTTTGTAGGGAATAAATAAATTGAAGGCGTACAAGAAAATATCGTGTTGAAAATGCAACAAGATGATGGATCTTAGTGGAAAGGAGTCGCCTTCACTAAGTGGGCCCGCAGGCTATTTTTGGCGCAAAGTCTATTTTTAGACATATGGATCATGGTCTATGAGTTGCAGGATGCTGTTTATGGATGATTGGTCATGTTGGGAAAAATAGATGGACTTCTATTTTTGGTTCACAACGGAGTGATCAGAGTCTATTTTTAGACTACCAAGCTAAAAATAGAAACAGTCAAATATTATTAGCCCTTAGTAATATTTGGACTATAAACATTATCTTATTCTCTTGGAGCACTTCAGTTCGAGCTACAGATGTGGCACATGCAGCTGAAAAAAGGAATCACGTGGTGTCTTATGTGTTAGTTGAGCTATTGCATGGAGGACTTTAGTTAGAACTCATGCATGTGAGTTCTGTGGAGTTGGATGTGGAGTTGATGGAGTTGTGTTCAGTTTGACTTAGTTGAACTAGTTGTATTTAGTCTAACTAAAGAATACACTAGTGATGAGTTGTGTGAATTGATTGTTAATTAATTCACTAATTATTAACTCATAAAGAAACTAAAGAATACATCAGTTAACTCAGTGCATGTACATTTCAATAGAGACAGGTGTTAGAGGTAAGTGAAAGGGTGAGTTGTGACTATCAGTTGTGCATGAGATTTTGCACATGCATGGATTGAGTAATGCCAATGAGGACTGCGCAGTGTGGGCCAATATCAAGGCAATTGGAGCTTGTGCTAACGTGATTCTCTTGCAGGATTGTGCAGTGGAGGCAGGCAAAGCAGCGGTGGAGATTTGAACCTGTGACTTGTTCGGATCTGAGCTAGTTTTGTGTGTAACAGGTGGAGATAGTGTTGGATACTTGTGAGGAGTATTGTACTATGTATTGTTACATGTTCTCAATCATTATAATATACAGATAGTGTGGGGTTTTCAGCTGTATGCTTTCCCCGGGTTACATACTGTGTTAATGTGTGCATGCAATTGATGTTTCATTGTTTTTAATGCTGCTAAATTGATGATCAACGTAGAGGAGGTTATGTATTATGCATGTATTCCGCAATAGTGTATAATTGGGACAATCTCTGCGAATAAGTGTTTAATTATTCAAAATTTCTACATATCGAAATTAACGCAATTTTTTATTACAAATGCTTTGAAAGTTGTTGACTTATGTATGGAGGAGTAATGTTCATTGGCAAAATGTTTTTTATTATATAATAATTCCTTAACATCGAATTATAAAAACATTTTTTTGAAATTTTTTTTACCTCTTCCAGTAGAATGGTAAAGTTTTCAAAATAAACAAAATTTGGCCAAGTTTTATCATTATCATTACTACATTACTAGCATATCTCTAAAAACAAATACATATAAAGAATTGAATTATTATGATGATTAAGATGTTAGAAAATGGGAGGTTTTTGTTAGGAGTTATTTATTATGATGATTAAGATGTTATATTTTTAACCATCTCCAAAATAAATACATATTTAAAAATTGAATTGTTAGGATGAATAAGAAGTTAAAAAATGAGAGGTTTTTATTTTAGAGGATAGATAAATAAGTAAGAAGTATTTATTTAATAATTTTATTTATTTATTTATTATATACTTAATATTTATTAAAAAATTTAAAGAGTTATTTATTAATAATATATAGTAAAAAATAATATTGGATTAATAGAGAATTTATTAATAAATATATGGTAAAAAGGAATATTGGATTAAGAAGGAATTGAAGATTATTAATATATATTGTGACATTTTTCTGGTTGACTACTACAACAATATAATGAGTGAAAAATTCGTTGAGATGGGAAAAATAGACTAGGGTACAAAAAGAACAACAAAGATGTTGCTCACTCACATGTATTCTATAATTTATGGCCATTTGAATTTCCCCATCTAGAATAATAAATTAGCTTCTCTACAGATTGTGAACACTTTCATATTACTTCTAAACATTCAATGAAATTTCTCTCACACCTCAAGTTTGGATTAACATAAAAATTCCCCTCCCACCAAAAATTATTTAATACCCATGTAATAGTTAGATGTCTCTCCTCCAATTAAATTTAAGTTAACACCCTTAACTCTAGTATAAAAGTTTCAATCCAATCACCTTGAAAGAGTATTCTATTACTCACAAAGTTGTGTAAAAGTACATACAAGACCTTCATTATATAGCAACGGAGGAGACCCTGTGTTGGTTAAGGATAACTATGACAACTAGAGAGATGTAAGTCCCTATGTGAGCTTACAACTCACCATACATAGCTCACAAGGAAATGAGACATTGGAAAAGTCAACTCTAACACCCCCCATTAAGAGAAACATAGGGAGTAACTAAAGAAGAAAGAAAACAAAGAATGGGTCTCGACAACAATCCATGATTAGGTACCTATGTACAAACTCTCATAAGTGGAGAAAGAGAGAAAAACTGTAGGACAAAACTCCCCCCCAAAATAGAGAAAGATGCTAGTGCTCAAATTATCATGGACCTGAAATTGTAGATCCCATAACGATCCACTAAATGGCAAGAACATAGGCTTGCGCCAAACAAGAAGTCATGAAACCTCAATAAGACCAGTTGATCTCCTAATTAGGAATGTTGCAGTGATATGGATTTAAACAGGAACACAAAAAATTACAGAGATAACCATAAACACAGAGATGCAGTGGAAATAATACTTCACTTCATTAATGTAAAATACTGAAATATGCTTACAAACAGAAATGGAAATAAACCAGCTAGGGCAATAGTATCTTATCTCTAAGAAGAGATGTGGCATCTACATGCCTCTAAATTACCTTACAATGAGGCTCAAGGGCCTTTTGTTATTGAACAATAAGAGCAAACCCTAAACAACGAAAACCCTAACCCGAGAAGATGTAACACCAAGAGTTTATGGGCCCCATTGGGGTGAGTTGGACAACCAAATTCCCGGGGTCGTGACATGGTCATATTATCTCTATTTGACGTGCATGATAACCCGTTGGAAAGATATCTCCTAGGAATACAACAAAGAGGATGATTTGAGACAAAAATCTATAGAAGTAGATTTCCAAAAAAATGTCGTTTAGGGCCTCAAAATAGCTCCGGATGTTTTAGGACCTGAAAAACTACTAAAAATAGTAAATTGTGCTACAGTTAAGGAAACTGAAAAACTGAAAGAAGCAATGGTGGGGGTCCAACTAGAATTGGCGGGTCGCCACCAATATCCACCTGGATCATTCCTCCCCCCCTAGGAAGCAATGGTTCCCATTGCGTTGAGTTCCTCCATGAGATGAGGAAACTTCTATTGAAATTGGTCCCTAGTGAGCCACTTGCCCTAGTGAAGGAGTTGGCCTGCTTTGACAACTCGATACAGTTGGATATTCTACTGGCGAGTGTGCTTGATCTATGTGTCCATGATCTGATTAGTTGCAACTTGTTCCATGCAATTTGGATTCAACTCTCTGGGTGCGAGCTGTTCTGCAATGTCGGATGTCTCTAATAATGGTGGAAAGTATGGCTGAAGGCGGTCCACATTGAACACTGGGTACAAACCAAGGAATGAGGGAATGCTGAGCTCAAATGCATTGTCTCCCACATCCTTGGTAATGGAGGACCATATCAGAGTGGTCTAAGTTTCCGATAGGCTCCGATAAGGTGTTCCTTTTGCAAATGGAACCAGACTTTGTCGCCCACCTAAAACTTGTGTGGCACCTAATGTTTATCTTGTTGTTGCTTGTACTTGGCATTTGATTTCTCTAGAATGTCATGGAACTGCTGGCAAATATGTTGGATGTTCTCAATGAAGTTGTTTTCCTTATCTGTTTTAGACTGGACATGAGCCGAATCTACGTGAGTAGCTGCAAATGGCATGGCCACATCAATGGGACATAGTGGCTAGAATCCCATGGCCACCTGAAAAGTGTTGTGGCTAGTCGAGCTATGGAGAGCTCGGTTGTAGCTATGCTGAACATAGGGGAGGCTCTCGTCCCATGTGTGTGGATGCTTTAAGTTGTAAATGCACAGAATGTGTACGATCATCCTGTTGACAACCTCTGTCTGGCCATCAGTTTTAGGATGGAAGGCTGTGGACTTAGTGAGTTTGGTGTCCGACATCGACTAGAGACTGGACCAAAATGTACTAAGGAACCTATTATCCCGATTTGAGATGATAGACTATGGGATCCCAAAGTGTACCCACACTCATTCAAAGAAGAGTTTAACAATGGCTTCTGCTATGATATTCTTCTTGAAGGCTTCCATAATGGCCATCTTCGAGAACTTGTCGACGACCACAAAAACACAATCGTTTCCATACTTAGTGGAAGGAAGGCTTGACATGTAATCCATGGAGATGGATTCCAAAGGTCGACTAGGGGTAGGCAGTGGGGTATACAGGCCTTGCTCCTTGATGGTCGGTTTAGCAATGGTGGAGGTAGTGCATGATCTGATGTACTTCCCAACATCCTATCGAAGATTCAGCCAATAGAAATACTTTTGCAGTACTGCCACCATTTTCTCGACCCCGAAATGCCTAACAACTAAATTGTAGTGTGCTTCGCAAATCATCTTGGCACGCTCACTTGAAGGAACACAAAGGTGACCTAGGTGGCATAACAGGGCATCCTGGAGGTGAAAATCTGGAACATGCTGACGCTCCAAGAGTGTCTAGTATGTGTGGCTGAATTCTGGGTCTCTTTTGTAGAGAAGTTCCAATCAGAAGTCTCATGCCCACAAGAGTTGAGCACGATGGTTAACGCCACGATCGATGGTCGACTGAGGCAACTTGTAGCATTATTGGTGTTGCCCTTCTTATACTTGATATTCAAATGGAACTGTTGCAGGTATGTGGACCACTTCTGATGGCAATTGTTCTCTAATTTTACTTAGGTCTGTATGAACTGCAGGGGTTGGTGGTTTGTGTGGATGACCATTCCCTTCCCCAAAATGTAATGCTTCCATTGTCGGAACGCTTGCACAATGGAATACATATCTTTGTCATAAGTGGGATACTTCAAGACTGTATCTGAAAGTTTCTCATTGTGATATGCCACTGGATGCCCGTGTTGAGTAAAGACTACCCCAATAGCATAGTCAGAGGCATCTGTCTCGACCTCAAATGGTTGTTGCAAGTTTGGTAATGCGAGAACTGGTGCTGAGCAGAGACGATCTTTCAACTTTGTTAATGCCTTCTATTGAGATTCATACCAAAAGAACTTTTCTTTCACTCCACCCTTGGTGACTTGAGTCAAGGGACAAGTGATATGATAAAATCCAAACATGAACCTACGGTAGAAGTTGGCAAGACCTACAAAGCTGTGGAGCTGTGTCAAAGTGGTTGGAGATGGCCAATCCCAAATTACATGGATCTTGGCTGGATCCACATGCACCCCTTGTTCATCAATAATGTATCCCAGATACTGAACCTAGGTCATGCCAAAAGTGCATTTCTCCAAATTGGCACATAACTTGTGTTGCCATAGTGTTTAGAGAACCTGTTAGATGTGGTGGAGGTGCTCTTACCAACTCTAGCTGAAGATCAGGATATCATCCAAGTATACCACTACAAATGAGTTTATGAATGGTCGCAAGATATCATTCATTAGCCTCATGAAGCTTGTAGGAGAATTCATCAATCCGAAAATCATAACCAACCATTAGAAAAGGCCCTCCTTGGCTTTGAAGTCAATCTTCCACACATCAGAGGGTTCGATTGGTACTTGGTGATATTTTGACTTCAAATCAATCTTGCTAAAATATTCCCCCCCTTCAGTTGGTCCAGGAGGTCATCAATCTGTGGGATCGGGTACCTACATGGACAATGATCTTGTTGAGTGCCCGATAGTCAATACAGAGTCTCCAAGTCTCATCCTTCTTCTGTACCAACATGATCGGGCTCCCATATGGTGATGAACTTGGATGGATGTGATCTTTATGTAGCAGCTCTTGAATTTGCCTCTTGATTTCATCGTTCTCCAGAATGGAGCATGGATAGACTAGTCCATTGGGTAACAACGCACTTGGGTTCAGATTGATGGAGTGCTTGACCTGACAGTGAAGAGGAACCCCTACAGGGGAGGTAAAGATGTCCTTGTACTCCTCCACGACCTTGTCCATATGTAGTTGTCGTGTGGAGGGTCCTTGTCTCGAGGTCATGCCTACTGTCTTCCTCTTTAATTGAGGGCGTATCATTAGGAAAATAAATTTTCCAGTTTTGGAAATGATCTTACTGCATTATTTTGTAGTAACCAAAGAGATGGTAGTAGGTGGTGCTACCTCCTGTAACGTGTACAACTTATTTCCCAAAGTAACAATAACAGCACAGGGCCTTCATTCATACACAACATGTTGCTTCCACAAGTATGGTTTTCCTAATAATACATCACAAAATTCAAGGGGAGAAATGTCACAAAATACCTCATTCGTGAAGGGCTTGATGTTGTATGGAAGGCGACACTACTGGCTCATGTGAAGATCTCGTCCTTGGTGAAGCCACCTGATGGTGTACGGTTGTGGATGTGCTGTGGTCGGTAAGCCCAACCGCTTCATGACCCCTGCCAAAATGAGGTTCTTTTGGCTCCTGCTATCGAAAATGAACTGTAGCAGGGAACCCTTTACCCACATCTGGGAGTGGAAGAGACACTCCTCCTCCTCTGGATCTTAGAGTTCCTCCTTCTGGATCTTCATGGTGGCAATGATGGCGTTGGGCTCCACATCGATAATCTGCTTCCCTTTGTCATTCCCCTTGTTGGGTTCTGACTCAGAGTTGGAACATGCATCTGATTCTAAAACCTTTAGCTTAGCCACCAGTGACTGCTTCGCTCGACACTCACTTGTGTTGTGAGTGGAGCTCTTATGGAACTCACAACACTTTCCTATGTACTTTTCCAGCTTCGTGGCACTGTTCTTTGCTTGTAGCTTTGGAGGGTTGTCTTGGGCCACCCTGACTTGGCTTTTTCCTTTGTTTTGTGGTTTGGGGGCACCTTTCCCTTGCTTCAGATTCACAAATCCAATGTATTTCTTATTCTATTTAAACTTTTGATCGACCTTGACAGCATAACGGTATGCCGTGCCGAGCGAGGACATTTTCAAGAATTCTATTTCTTCCTAGATGTACTTGTGCAGGAAGCCGCAAGATTTGAGTATCAAATGCTGCTCCGAATCCTTAATACCCAACTTTGTGCAAAGGGTATGGAAAATATTTGTAAACTCTGGCACGTCTTGGTCCCTTCCCTGCTGCAGCGTGGTCCACTTTATGTATTGATCCTCATAGCTTTTGATAGTGTAGTGCTGCTCCTTGATGGCATCCCGAAATGAATTCCAAGTGGGTGCGGCTGAAAATAGTGAGCCTATACTTTCATCCTTTTGCTCGTAGTAGGTTTCCCACCAGTCCTTAACGTGGGGAGCTCCTTTGAGAAGAGCGAAAATAATATTTTCCCGACTAGAAAAATCATGAACAAAGAAATAACCCTCTAGAAAATTTAACCATTTATCGACATAATCTGCGTTTGTCTAACCCTTGAATATGGGGATTTCAAAATTAACTTGTACCTTAAATGGTGTGGCGTTTCAAGAGTAGTTGTTGGAAGTCGAGGTGTTGCCCCTGGGTAGCTGTTGAAGGATCTAGGCAAAGCTGTCCATCGTCGCATTCCTTTGTCGCTCGAGGGCTTATTTGAGCAAGGTTTTGATAGGATCTCATGCCCCCTTTGTCTTTCTTTTCATCCGCCATGGGAGGTCGTTGGGATTTACGAGGTTGGTCTTGCAAAGGTTCAACCAATTCAAGCCCTAACTACTTATATCCCGACCTCGTTGGGGACATGCAAAGAAAAACAGACAAAAAAAGCAGACCGCTATGATACCACTGATCCAAATTTAAACAGGAACACAACAAATTACAGAGATAACCATAAACATAGAGATGCATCGGAAATAATACTTCACTTCATTAATGTAAAATACTGAAATATGTTGGCAAACAGAAATGGAAACAAACCAGTTAAGGCGATGGTAGCTTATCTCTAACAAGAGATGTGGTGGCTACATGCCTCTGAACTGCCTTACAATGAGGCTCAAGGGAATTTTTATTATTGAACAATAAGAGAAAACCCTAAACAACAAAAAACCTAACCCGAGGAGATGTAACACCAAGAGTTTATGGGCCCCGTTGGGGTGAGTTGGACAAAAAACTTCACGAGGTTGTGACATGGTCATATTATCTCCATTTGATGCAGATGATAACCCATTGGAAAGATCTCTCCAAGGACTACAACAAAAAAGATAATTTTAGGCAAAAAATAACTAGTAGTAGATTTCCAAAAAAATTCGTTTAGGGTCTCAAAACGGCTCTGAAAGTTTAGGACCCGAAAATTTGCTAAAAATAGTAAAATGTGCTACAATTAAGGAAACTGAAAATCTGAAAGAAGCAATGGTGGGGGTCCAAGTGGAATTGGAAGGTCGCCACCAATATCCACCTGGATCATGGAGAGGCACAAGGACATAAAACAATCTCAAATTCTCCCAAAAAGCTTCGGAAAAAATAGGCATCGGTAAAGAACTAGGACAAGGGCTTCAATTAGAAGCAATGACATGAATCAACAAACAACCAATGAGACATGTAAATATGAAAACTCACCTCACACGTCATACAAAAAAACTCTTGAAGTTGTTTGAAAATTGTTGCCATCACACTGATTAAAGAAACAATATATGTCACCATCTAATTGTCCCCCTAAAACACAACTACAGAAGGAGCAAGAACCAATAGTCTCCATTGTCAGCAAATTTACCCTGTGAAACACAATTGAGGGAACAATTAAATCAACAATGAGCCATTGATGCAACATGACAATATGAATTTTTCAAGCATTGGTTGAATTGACGCCATGGCCATCCGTCGATCCATCCACAAACAATCTTGATGGTCGACACTCGTCCATGATTCATTCTCTTACGTATTTTTTGTAACGATCTGAATGCAAAACTAGTAATTTACTAAGAATGTGGATGCTTGGGTAATTTCTTCTAATGAGGATGTGTAGATAGTTCATTTTTTCTTTTTAGGCTCAAAGTTGGGTGCCACAACATTGTCATCTGGAATGACATTAGCAACCATGTCATCAATATGTTTATCACAATTAACAGGAGCATTTTCTTCAAGCACCTCACAATTGCATGTAGGTGATTAGGTAGTAGTAGGATCGTATCCAAGACACACTCTTGATACATGCACTATAGGGTTAATACAAGCAACAATTCCATGTCCATTCTTCCCAATTCCTCCTCCATTATATCCTATTTTGCTTAGCAATCGGGATCTAATACTAGTAGTATGCTTTTCAAAACTGGATGTGATAAAGGCATGTGATGTGTCATGATCATTAGCTTCAATCTTCTGACAATCAACATCATCAAGTGTGGAAGAAGAAGATCTTGGCTCATCAACTGTCTCTGTCTGAAATTTCTGAATACGACTAACTTTCAATTCAAGTTCCTACTTAGATTATTGTAGCTTTTGAATGACCTCATCCTTCTCAATCATTTGTTGTGATAATGCATCATAATATTGCTTTAAAAGTTGATATTGTTCCAAGATTGTTTCTTTTAAACAACTAATCCCCATAGCATGCTGATTATTTATCTCTTCTAGCTACTTCTGCAAATTTTCTATTCTTGAGTCACAAAAAGATTCAACTTCCTCCTCTAAGTCATCAAGGAGGTCAATATTTGATTCGGATTTAAACAGGAACGCAACAAATTACATATATTACCATAAATACAGAGATGCAGCAGAAATAATACTTCATTTCATTAATGTAAAATACTGCAATATGCTTACAAACAGTAATGGAAATAAACTAGCTAGGGCAATGGTAACTTATCTCTAAGAAGAGATGTGGTCGCTACATGCCTCTGAACTGTCTTACAATCAGGCTCGAAGGCCTATTTATTGTTGAGAAACAATGGAAAACCATAAACATCCAAAAACCTAACCCTAGGAGATGAAGCACCAAACTATGGGCCCTGTTTTGGGTAAATTGGTACATCAACTTCCCGAGGTCGTAGCTTTGGCATATGATCTTCGTTTGACACACACAATACCTGGTTAGAAATATCTATCCAAGGAATATAACTTTGGGATGAGCAACATCAATCTGTTGGCACAGGTTGCTCCCAGTGTTCCAAGAAAACGTCGTTTAGGGCCTCAAAATGGCTCCGGAAGTTTAGGATTTGAAAAACTGATAAAAATAGTAAAGTCTGCTACAATTTAGGAAACTAAAAAACTGAGAGAAATAATGGTGGGGGTCCAAGTGGAATTGGTGGGTGGCTACCAATATCCACCTAGATCATTCCTCCCCCTTAGGAAGCAATGGTCCCCATTGCATTAAGTTCCTCCATGAGATGAGGAAACTTCTACTGAACTTGGTCCCTGGTGAGCCACTTGCCCTGGTGAAGGAGTTGGCCTACCTGCTTTGACAACTTGATACAGTTGGATCTTCTGCTGGAGAGTGTCCTTGATCTGGGTGTCCATGATCCAATCAGTTGCATCGTGTTCCATGCAATCTGGATTTAACTATGTTGGTGTGAGTTGTTCTGAAATGTTGGATGCGTCTAATAATGGTGGAAAGTATGGCCGAAGGCAGTCCACATTGAACACTAAGTGCAAACCAAGGAATGGGGGAAAGTTGAGCTCAAATGCATTGTCTCCCACAGCCTTGGTAATGGTGTAAGGACCATATCAGAGTGGTCTGAGTTTCCGATAGGCTCTGGAAGGGCGTTCCTTTTGCAAATGAATCCAAACTTTGTCACCCACTTGAAACTTGTGTGGCACCTAATGTTGATCATGTCGCTGCTTGTACTTGGCATTTGATTTCTACATAATGTTATGGACCTGCTGGTGGATATGTTGGATGTGATCAATGAAGTTTTTTTCCTTATCTGTTTCAGACTAGACATGAACCGAATCTGCCTGAATAGCTGCACATGGCATGGCTACATCAATGGGACAAAGTGGTTGGAATCCCAAGCCCACTTAAAAAGGGTTGTGGCCAGTCGATCTGTGTAGAGCCTGATTATAGATGTGCTAAACACAGGGAAGGATCTCATCGCATGTGCGTGGATGCTTTGAGTTGTAGATGCGCGGAATGTGTACGATCATCCTATTGACAATCTATGCTTGGCCATCAGTTTGGGGATGGAACGTTGTGGAATTAGTGAGTTTGGTGTCCGGCATCAACCAAAGGCTAGACTAAAATGTACTGAGGAACCCGCTATCCTGATCCGAGATGATAGACTGTGGGATCCCAAAGTATACCCATCGTTCAAAGAAGAGTTTAGAAATGGCTTTTGCTATGATATTCTTCTTGCAGGCCGCCATAATGGCCATCTTCAAGAACCTTTCAACGACCACAAAAACACAATCGTTTCCATGCTTAGTAGAAGGGGGGCCTGACATGTAATCCATGGAGATGGATTCCCAAGGTCGACTATGGGTAGGCAGCGGGGTATAAAGGCCTTGCTTCTTGATGGTCCATTTCGCAATGGCACATGAAGTGCAGGATTTGATGTACCTCCTGACATCCTATTGAAGATTCAGCTAATAGAAATACTTCTGCAGTACTGCCACCATTTTCTCGATGCCAAAATGCCCAGCAGTCTGACTATACTGTGCTTCCCAAATCATCTTGGCATGATTTCTTGAAGGAACACATTGGTGACCCAGCTGGCATAAAAGGGCATCCTCGAGGTGAAAATCTGGAACATGCTGACCCTCCAAGAGTGTCTGGTATGTGTGGTCAAATTCTGGGTCACTTTCGTAGAGAAGTGGCTAATCAGAGGTCTCATGCCCACAAGAGTTGAGAATGGTGGTTAACGCCATGATTAGTGGTCAACTGAGGAAATCTGTAACATTATTGGTGCTGCCCTTCTTATACTTTATATTCAAATAGAATTGTTGTAGGTATGTGGACCAATTTTGATGCCGATCATTCTGCAACTTCCCTAGGCTCTATATGAATTGCAGGTGATAGTGGTCTGTGTGGATGATCATTTCCTTCCCCAAAATGTAATACTTCCATTGTCAGCAGGCCTACACAATGGAATACATCTCTTTATCATAAGTGGGATACTTTCGGACTGTGTCTGAAAGTGTCTCACTATGATATGCCATTGGATGCCCGTGTTGAGTAAGGACTGCCCCAATAGCATAGTCAGAGGCATCTCTCTCGATCTCAAATGGTTGTTGCAAGTCTGGTAATGCGAGGAATGGTGCCAAGTAGAGGCAATATTTCAACTCTGTGAATGCCTTCTGTTGAGATTCAGACCAAAAGAATTTTACTTTCGCTCCTCCCTTGGTGACTTGACTCAAGGGCCATGTGATATGAGAAAATCCCAACACGAACCTGCAGTAGAAGTTGGCAAGGCCCAGAAAGCTGTGGAGATCTGTTAGAGTGGTTGGAGATGGCCAATCTCAAATGACTTGGATCTTGGCTGGATCCACATGCACCTTCTGTTCATCAATATCCTAGATACTGAATCTGGGTCATGCCAAAAGTGAATTTCTCCAAAATCGCACATAACTTGTGTTGTCGTAGTGTTTGGAGAACCTATCAGATGTGGTGGAGGTGCTCTTCCCGAATCTGGCTAAAGATCAGGATGTCATCCAAGTATAACACTACAAATGAATTGGTGAATAGCCACAAGATATCATCCATTAGCCTCATGAAGGTTGCAGGAGCATTTGTCAACCCAAAAGGCATAACCAACCATTCGAAAAGGGCCTCCTTGGTGTTATAGACATTTTTGTGCCTTACAGCATGGAGCATGAAATGTCAATAATATGAGGGATCCAAAGTCCCTAAACATGTTGTTCCTACCCCTAGAGGAACAAGGTCAGCAAACCACAGCACTACAGATCAGTTCTCCACTGAAAAAACACTCAAAAACAGGTCAATTTTGGATCAAAGCAGCTGCTCCACTAAGCATCTGCGCTGAATGTCAAAAGCTCTATGGTGTACCTGCGCTGCATAGCAAGTGCAAAAAAGGCTACCTGCGCTGGGCGTACTTTGACATGTGGAGGAATCTTTTCTCAATGTGCCAGTGCCCAGGAAGCTTCCAAAATGACACTTGGATCAGAAGATTCACCTAATGATGAGTAAAGAGATTCTAAAACTCCAAGTGGAAGGTAGAAACTCCGAGTGGACTCAAGGACTGAAGAACAACTGGAGTTGAAGAGGACAACAAGTCACACATCAAGCTGACTTATCTTCACTCCAAAACCCTATATAAGGATCTCATCCCATGGGATCTGGAGGCGGAATTTTGTGCAAAGAATTGCTGTTGGTTTACAGTTGTGAGTATTGGGTGATTGCTTGAGGGAGGTGAAGAGGAGATTTCTTTCCGTCGGGAAGGTGATGCTGGATTGGACCTCTCACGGTTGTATCACCGCCTGAACCTTACTTCCTTATATTAATAAAGCATTTGAGGTTCTTCTATTCGCATGTGTTTCAATGGTGTATTGTCTTACTTGCGTATTTGATTTATGCTAATCCTTGAATCAATTATGAATGCATGCTTCTTGTAGTTTCCCTTTCTTGTCTTCTTCGCATGATCTCGTGTAGCTGGGCCCGTGAGAAGACTTGGAGCTGGGAGCAAGCGGCAAATAGAGGAGATTGGATCGACCATTTGCGCAAGACATCGGTAAGTGGATCTCTTCCTTTCATCTCTTGCATGTCATAAAGAAGTAACTTTAGATAGCTTTGCTTCAGCTGTTGCTAAGGAACTATCACCCTTAGAGTGGGATAGGGTCATTCCGTGTTGGATACTTTTCCCCACAACAGACTGGCGACTCCACTGGGGATCGTGTCTTGTTGGTAGCTTGTGTTTCTTGCTATTCATTTCCTAAACAAAGGGAGTACCGAATCGAACTGCATTCGAATACTTCGAATGCAAAGTAGAGGGCAGCTACTCTAGCTCAGTGCTGGGCATGTTTATGATTTGAAGAGCTGATCCAAAAGGACTCTTTTTAGCTCTTTGTGATAGTGTTCATCTTCCTTAATCATCCTCTAGTGTATACTTGACTGATAGCCTCTGATTTGGCCAAAAACCATTGATTTTTGAGCAAACTGTGACCCAGAATCTGAGAGAGACGAGAGTTGTCTCTTCAGTGCAGCTGCAGCAAAGGCTACCTACGCTGCAACGCAGGTCCCGAAGGGGCTACCTGTGCTGCATGTCAGATTGACAGTGCAGCACCTGCGCTGATCCAGTTTTGCCTTGTGCAACTGGGGTTCCCCACTGTCTGTTGCCCAGTTTTCAATATTGTTTTTGCAGCCTGTTGTCAACCTGTATACCCAGCTGAAACTACCTTTCTTTGCCTTCATTTCGCCTCAGTTGTATGAAGAAACCGTGATTGTTCTTATTGTATTTCTTGCTTTCATTCACAGTTTCCCGTAGCGAAAGTGAACTAGTCTTGCTGTGACCTCTTGAATCTAGACCTGTGATAAAGTGTCGTTGTGATTCTAAGAGCTAGTTTATTGCTGTTCATAGCTGCTTGAGCATTTGCTTTCGTTATATGGTTCGAATTTCAGTATTTCTTGTGTTGAAACGAGTGAATCTTAAGGTGTTCTTTTGATTATTGGACAAAAACTTGTTTTCTTTCACTTGAAATTGAATTCGAAATTGTACAACAGCTTTCTTTTTGTAATACATCAACATTAAGAAAGAAGAAAAGAAATACTTGCATTGTGCATGTGCATTTTGACAGTTTGCATGTCGATTTAGGAAAAGTGCATCAGTGTGTGCTCTACGATCTGTTTGAAAAGATGATGTCTTTCTTTTCCCTCAGTAGTTAAGATTTTCATAAGTTGAAAGAATTGAAAAAGCTTGCTTATCATTCTTAGACTGCATTTAGGAGTTGTATCATACATCACGTGGTGATCCATAAAGGCAAACTGCTAAGCAAGATCAACCTAAAAAGAACTGAATTTATCTAACAACGCTTTGAAACATAACGAAACACAGTAGAGGTCTAGGTAGAGACGTGTTCTGGTGTCGTTAAACATAGTGACCGTCGATCTCTACGAAGGTGGGTGATTCCTCCTGAGGGACGATAGCACTAATACGGATTTGTGCCCCCGCGTACTGTCGCGTATATTGGGGGACCCCTATAGGAGCAAAGCCTTTATCCATAGGAAGCCGTGTCGGCCGCCCTACTGATCGCGATGCAGTGAACACAGCATTCACGATGATCAACCACTCGTACCGTAAAACGTATTCTGTGGTTTCACGAAAGGTTTGGCACACCCTTTGCCTAGAACTCCAGAGTAGTTTCTTTTGGCCTTTTTCAAACTCTATAACTGAAAAAGTCCATCCGAGCATTTGTCACTTCGGGCTCGTTAATACATCGAAGGAGACTAGAGTCATCTTTAGCTTTTTCTCGACTCTTAAAAAGTGAAAAAGCAAGTTGTGTCTAAAGCGTCGTCATATAAAATTCATTCTAAACGGAACATAATCACCCCTTATTCCTACGTTGATCTTTAGGTTGAGAACATGGAACACACCAACCAAGGGATTCCACATGGTGGGACCCCTAGCCCTTTCTCCTCTTGGGGAGAAGTTGGTGCACCCCACATGGCCACGTTGTCGCTTCCAGGACTGACAATTGGCCTGCCAGTTTGGCTGTTCTCAACCACTGTAGTTCAGACCACCACCATTCCTGAACAGTCGAGTCAACAGTTAGACCAGTCTAAAGCTACCCTCCAGCCTTCCACTTCTTATAAGCCTTCCTCCGATCCTTCTTCTTCGAGAGGTCAAGCCGCCGAAAGCGGAGCTCCCATAGAAAAGAAGAAGGAAAAGAAGAAGAAAGAAAAGAAGCAGAAGGAGCCAAAGGCGCCTGGGGGCAAGCAAAAGGCATCTAACAACAATCCACACACAGCACGGACCGGGCCCAAATCACCATGTGTCATATGTAGAGAGGACCACCTCCACCGTGATTGTCCCAGTATTCCCCGGATACTAAGGGACTGGTCCCCTCGTTTGCACAGTTCGGAAGCGTCAACCTCTGACAACCAGGTTGAATGCTTACCGTCGACCAACGAAAGTGAAGGTCCTAGACGACGAAGGGGAATGAGATTCCCCTGCAAACTGTGTGAAGGCAATCACACCCTCCGCCGTTGTCCCTTTTTAGACGAAGCCAAGAGAGTTTTGGAAGATCAACCGGTTGCACCGTTGCTACTTCCTCCTGGATACCAAAAACTCGCGCCAAGTCCTTCGTTGGTTGAAAATACAGCTGCCCCGCTCATAGGGCCAGCTGAAGTGTCAGTCACTGAAAGTGAACCTACTGAATCCGGACCGGACGAAAGTCCAAAGGTCGAAACGGCAGTTGACCCGATTCTCCTTTCAGAAGTTTCATCTTCAAATACCACAGTCACTGAGGATTCATCTTCAGCTGACACCCCTACCGAAGAGAGTAAGGATGACACCGTCCAGATTCTTTTCGTCAACACCGATTCTGATGAACATCAGGGCAATGTGCCCACTCCTTTATCGCAGGAAGGAGCATCGTCAGGATCATACCCGGCCGTATATTCGGTCCCACCACCAAGCAACCTGGTTGTGTCCTTTGATTGGAACCAACTAGGCAGACCCCGGTTACCAGCCAGTATACCATTTAGAATTATAGTCCAAATATACAAAATGGTGATGGCTGGGACTATCATTGATGAAGGGGCATCTGTGAGTATCCTGTCCTCTATTGCTTGGAAAGCACTGGGTTGCCCTGCGCTTTTGCCTGAGATAAGGAATCTCTCGGGTTTTGACAAAGGAACTAGTCGACCATTAGGGATTCTACCTAATGTGCCTATTGCATTGAAAGGGAAGACTGTCAAGATGAATTTGATGGTCGTCCAAGGACCCTTGGATTATAACCTACTCCTTGGACGAGACTACATATATTGCATGGAAGCAATAGTCTCCTCACTCTTTCGAATAATGTGTTTTCCACACGAAGGAAGAATGGTCAAGCTCGTAGACCAACTTTCATTTCCGGGATCACACATCGCAAATAGTCACATACCTATCCTGAATGGTATATTTGATCAAGAAAGGTCTCTACCTCCGGTTCTTCTTCCTGATGAGTACGAGTAATTCGGGAAAGCAGGGCCGGAACCCAGGGGGCATGCATCCTGGTCTGCTGAGGTCAGAGAAAACCTTGGGTGTAAAGTCGAATTTCCGCGGGAGAATATGACTAGTCCGTACCCCGTCCCCTCCTTCATCTTCGTAAAACAGAAGAGTCAGCAAGAGCTCTCATGCAGAGGAAGGGGCAGTTAGGAATGGGGTTGTTCTGGAAAAAGATTCTTTTGTTAAAGTTAAGTGTGTGGCGGAAGCGCCGTCATTCACCTTTGTCTAAATAAGTAGGCTCTGCCAAAGAAGGGGATTCGTTTGCGGCAGCAAGTAGTAACCATCTTTGGGTAAAAGGCAAGCCTCACCCATTAAAACAAATGTTTTAAAGGATAAGTAGGGGCAGCCTCCAAAGAAAGAGATTCTATTGCTGCAACAAATTGTAACCAGCTTTGTGTAACCTAATGATAGACATCGCCGAAGAAAGTTTCTGTTTGAAAGAATTAGCAGAACGATCTTTGGATAACCTGAAAGAGGTAAGCCTCACCCATTGAAAACAAGGGTTTTCGATGGACAAGTAGGGGCGACCTTGAAATTAGACTTACACCTGGGGGCATGCAAACCTCTTGGAATGCAAGCACGGGCGGCTATTTTGTTTTTTTAGTTTTTTAGGTCCCCCCTTTAAACCTGTAGGTCTAACTCGTTAAACTCGTAGGATTAGCCGATACCCAGCTTGCACAAAGAGAGGATATGGAGCAATACGTAGGGAGATGAAGCTCTTTAAAAAATAGCGATCTTCCATGAGACCTTCCTACTTTATGACTGGTAAAAACGAGCAGTTTTGGCAAAGTTCATGCTTGTTAAAAAATAAACGCAAGATCCGAGCAGTTTTAACGCGGACTTCATGCTCGTTAAAAAATAAACATAAGCATGTGAGCAAGCTTCCCCCAGAGTTCAAGCTCATCCAGAAAAAATGAACCGGTAAATAACCATTTGAGACCGTAAATTCATCAGCCATAAAAGCCTTGGTCGTGTTTGTGCACCGTCACCTCCACTTTTCATTTGGCCGATCATTCACATCCACTTGATTGTTTACCTATTTTGAGGAACAGCTGCGAAGAGTGATTTCACCTAGCCATCCTTGTGACACTACCGTGATTGGAAAATTCCAACCTGTACCTGGAATCTGCTGCTATCCCTGTTTATCACTCGTTCCTCAAAATACGAGTCTTCTTCGAGCTCTTTTCACTGACTCGTAAAATATGAAAAGTTTGTCGAGTTTTGGCCTTCCAGCTCGTTAAAAGGGACCGGAAGAGCTATCCCTCCTCTAGATTTTAATCTTTTTGGACCTGAGGGATTATTGCACAAAAAGATCGAGCGCTTGTCCAGTTCGGCTCGATAAAGATATCGAACATTCATCCCTTCTGTATTGTTTTATACTTTTTCGGACTTAAGGGATTAGATGACGAAAAAGGACCCCTAGAGTCCACTTTATGTACCCTTTTCAGACTCTCTAAAGATGAAAAGGACCGAGTTGTCTTTGTCGCTGGGCTCGTTAAAAATATTAGATAGCGACAAACTTGTCTTTAGACGAGAACGAGTTTCCCTATCGTTAGGCTCGTTAAAACATAGCGATGGGCTTGCCCGAAGGGCAGGTTATAGAACAAGCATATGTTATCCTCCTCAAGCTTGACAAAAATAAAGAGGTACTGGTCAGAAATGACTGGAGAAAAATTGGGAGAACCTCAAAGCTTAAATGGTAGCAAGTCGCTCTTGAACATGACACTTTTGCCTCCGTAAATATCGGGTTGGGTTATTATCATTCACCGGTCCCTTCACCATGGTCTCGCCATACCATCCATACATGGGGTAATGCTACCGATCCATCACATCAGTGTCGTTATATGTTCAAGAGATGTCATTCAGAAAGTGTCAACCGGGTCCCATCCACTACCATACATCATCTTTCATCCTTCCACGACCGCCACCCTGAATCATATTTCACAGATCGTTTTCACCATCATCACTAGCTCCGTTCCGTGTCACTGATGTGGGATTCATTAAGGCCCTCCTTTAACGGATCACTTCTTGTCGACATCAGCTCACTATCCAAGAAGTTGATCTAGGAACACCCCCTCAGTACTTTGAAGCTTGCATGCCTCAATGGCAAGTTTCTCACTTCCGGCGATAGGTATACATTAATGACCTTCGACCAGGAGACTTTGCGTGGTGTTCGACGTCAGATCCTATATTCACGCCACGTGAATTGTGCTGCAGTACCTTGAGGGTCATCATCATTATCGGTGATTCCTCTCGCGCTTGTTAACAGTTTACATTATTGGCTGGTAATCAAGCGATGTCTTTCCATGTTCGACTTCAAGAAATTCTCACATGGATCGACTTGTGCTAGAGTGAAGATTGGACAAGTTTGAAGACCCCGGATCTAGTTTCATCCATCCGGGCTGCGATATATATTCAGGAGATAAAAACATAGACATGTGCAGCAGATGATCATCCTACTAAAGGGATGATAATTAAAAGCAGAGAATTATCAGTCTATTATCAGACGATCGTCTGTTTATGTACAACAAATGTATTTATAAAGCTGAGCATGGGAAATGCCCGCATCAGCTAGATCATGAAAAGAAAGTATGAAAAGATAATGTATTGTATTGTATTTTGTTACAGGTCACCTCCCGACGATTGAATGAACTTCGGATCCTCCTAATAAATCATTTCACCCGATAAACGACCTCATACTTTAGGGGGCAACTGTTATAGACATTTTTGTGCCTTACAGCATGGAGCATGAAATGTCAATAATATGAGGGATCCAAAGTCCCTAAACATGTTGTTCCTACCCCTAGAGGAACAAGGACAACAAACCACAGCACTACAGATCAGTTCTCCACTGAAAAAACACTCAAAAACAGGTCAATTTTGGATCAAAGCAGCTGCTCCACTAAGCATCTGCGCTGAATGTCAAAAGCTCTATGGTGTACCTGCGCTGCATAGCAAGTGCAACAAAGGCTACCTGCGCTGGGCGTACTTTGACATGTGGAGGAATCTTTTCTCAATGTGCCAGTGCCCAGGAAGCTTCCAAAATGACACTTGGATCAGAAGATTCACCTAATGATGAGTAAAGAGGTTCTAAAACTCCAAGTGGAAGGTAGAAACTCCGAGTGGACTCAAGGACTGAAGAACAACTGGAGTTGAAGAGGACAACAAGTCACACATCAAGCTGACTTATCTTCACTCCAAAACACTATATAAGGATCTCATCCCATGGGATCTGGAGGCGGAATTTTGTGCAAAGAATTGTTGTTGGTTTACAGTTGTGAGTATTGGGTGATTGCTTGAGGGAGGTGAAGAGGAGATTTCTTTCCGTCGGGAAGGTGATGCTGGATTGGACCTCTCACGGTTGTATCACCGCCTGAACCTTACTTCCTTATATTAATAAAGCATTTGAGGTTCTTCTATTCACATGTGTTTCAATGGTGTATTGTCTTACTTGCGTATTTGATTTATGCTAATCCTTGAATCAATTATGAATGCATGCTTATTGTAGTTTCCCTTTCTTGTCTTGTTCGCAGGATCTCGTGTAGCTGGGCCCGTGAGAAGACTTGGAGCTGGGAGCAAGCGGCAAATAGAGGAGATTGGATCGACCATTTGCACAAGACATCGGTAAGTGGATCTCTTCCTTTCATCTCTTGCATGTCATAAAGAAGTAACTTTAGATAGCTTTGCTTCAGCTGTTGCTAAGGAACTATCACCCTTAGAGTGGGATAGGGTCATTCCGTGTTGGATACTTTTCCCCACAACACTTGGCTTTGAAGGTTCACACATCGGAGGGTTCGATTGGTACCAGGTGATATCTTGACTTCAAATCAATATTGCTAAAATATTTTTCCCCCTTTAGTTGGTCCAGAAGGTCATCAATCCATGGGATCGGGTACCTATTCTGGACAGTGATCTTGTTGAGTGCCCGATAGTCAATACACAGCCCAAGTCGCATCCTTCTTCTATACCAACACAATCGGGCTCCCACATGGTGATGAACTTAGTCGGATGTGAACTTTCTATAATAGCTCCTGAATCTGCTTCTTGATATCATCATTCTGCAGAACGAGCACCGATAGATTGGTCCATTGGGCATTGGCACAATAGGGGTCAGATCGATAGAGTGCTTGACCTGAAAATGTATAGGAACCCCTATGGGGGAGGTGAAGATGTGCTCATACTCCTACACAACCTTGTTCATCTGTAGTTATCGTGCGGAGGGGACCTGTTTGGAGGTTGTGGCCGTCGTCTTCTTCTTTCCTTAAGGGCATATCATCATGAAAACAAACTTCTCGGTTTTGGAAATGAGCTTACTGCATTGTTTTGCAGTAACCAAAGAGATGTCGGTAGGTGATGCTACCTTTTGTATCCTGTAAAACGTATTTCCCAAAGTAACAATAATAACACGAGGCCTTGATTCATACACAGCATGTCTCTTCCAAAAGTATGGTTGTCCTAATAATACATCACAAAAAACAAGGGGCAACATCACACAATACCTCATCCGTGAAGGGCTTGATGTTGTATGGAAGGCGACACTGTCGGCTCACGTGAAGATCCCATCCTTGGTGAAGCCATTCGATGGTGTACGACTGTGGATGTGTTGTGGTCAATAAACCTAGCCACTTCACAACCTCTGCTGAAATGAGGTTCTTTTGGATCCCGCTGTTGACAATGAACAGTAGCGGGGAGCCCTTTACCCACATCCAAGAGTCCAAGAGGCACTCCTCCTCCTCTGGATCTTTGGGTTCCTCCTTCTGGATCTTTGTGGTGGCAACGGTGGATTTGGGCTCCGCATTGATAATCTGCTTCCCTTTTTCATTCCCCTTTTCGGGTTCTGAATCAGAGTCAGAACATGCATATGATTCTGAAGCCTTTAGCTCGCCCACCAGTGACTGCTTGGCCAGACACTCACTTGTGTTGTGAGTGGAGCTCTTATGGAACTTACACCACTTTCTCGTGTCCTTCTTCGACTTCGTGGTTGTGGAGTACTGAATAAGGTATGTTTTTATTGATTATTTTGTCATCTTTTCTTTAGAACTCGTAACCTCTTTGCATCATGAACTAGGTAGATAATAAGAAATCATGACAAAATCTATAGAATTTATATGCAACACGAAAGCACTAATAATTGCCATTTCTTATGTAGGAAAAGGGAAAAACAAAAAATTTCCATTCCAAAGAAAAAGACAGGGCCAAGTTAACTGTTGTCCCTTTGGTGGGGAACCATATACAAACAAGGCGATCTAAATTAAAACATATTAGCCAAGGAAAGGAAAAGGAGATATTGACTCTACGCAAGAAAAAAAAAAGATAACTGGGAATTAACAGTTTGGTGAATCCCTCAAGATTCTTTGATCCTGAGGGATCACTGCCTTAACTATTTTTGCATCCTTGATATCTCCACTTTAGTTGTTATAAAAAGGGGTAGCACTGCTAGCCCGGGGGACCATCTGTTGTTATTTTCTATGTAACTTTTCTCTATATTTGAAACATTGATCATCGACTCTCGTTGAGAAGTGATCCACTATAACTCTGTTTTAATGCTTTAATATAAATCTGGTTGTTGTTCCATCTTTGATCCTGGAATAATCTCAAGCGGTGTGTCCCTGGAGGCTAAGGGCCTGGCCCTTGTGGAACACTTGCTCCTGTACCATTATCTTTAGTTCATGCATGGTTTTCATTATCAACTTTGTTCGGTAATTTGATGTGTTTTGTTATTTTACATCACGACTCTGTTATATTTGATTTATGTTCGACTGAGTAATATCGTTCTCTATGACAGGAATGTCGTATTGTTCATTCTGACTCTGTAATGCATTGTTGTTCCTTTAATCATTAAGATAACATTGCTGGTCTTTACATAATGCTATTTCTGTTCAATTACAGAGTACCCGTGTTGTAACAGTCATAAATTGGTATTACTATATTCATCTATAGATTACATTTAATTGCGATTTCTGATTCAAGCGATATTGTTGTTCCATTATGAATTACAATCGTTATGCTTTATAACTAAGATTGATATTTGTAGTACCGAAATCAGATTACTGTTTTTCTCAATACTAAGGCGTGCCATGTAAGTTATTTATCTTAGTTTATTGTGCATTTACATTTGGTTACAAGTGTTGTTCTATATTTCATTACTAATCAGTTGTCGTTCTATTTCCGTGTGCTGTGCTCCTAGAGTAAAGATTGCTATCTGATTTCTGTAGGATATGATTTCCGCACTTATTTCTGTAGACTAAGGTGTTGTTGTTTATAAGAATTAGTTGTTGTTGCATTTTCTAGTTGTTGTTCCATTTCTTAGTTGCTGTTCCATTTCCTAGTTGTTGTTCCATTTCTTGTTATTTGCGTTATCATTGCTTTGGTGTGCAGAACGATCTGAAACTGTAGTGGGCATTGACAATTGTTGTCTAGTTCCCAGATTGATGATCTGTTCTTGATTATCGTTAATTACATCAGTTTACAGAGGGATGAGTTACTATTACTGGACCCTTGATTGATAAATCGCTTAGTTTTCTGAATGCATGATTTAGGCTTTAAAGTGCTTTGCTGTAAGTAGATCTTGTTTTAAGCATCCGTTTACTCTTGTATTTTGAGCACTATACTACTAGCATTACTCTGACAAATGACAGCCTCAAACTGAGTACACTCTTTGAATTACAAATTGTTCCTGGATTGACAAGTTAATGTGAGGTAATTAGAGGTGAAAAAGACACTTTTTACGACTCGACATTTTGGCGTCGTTGCCGGGGAAGAGTGTAGCCATTTGTCTCTTTTCAGAGTAGTGTAAGAGCCTGTTAGTAAAGAATTGGGTCTTAAAAATGGAAGGTAAGAACCTATGTGTGGAGTATGTAATAGCCCTGCTCCCCTGCCCACTTTCTTGCAGATGTTTTGCTGTTTTGTTTGGGTAGAACCTAGTAGTTGATTTGTGTGCATGACTAAGCATAAAAAGCTAGAAAAGAATCCCAAACCTCTACCCAATCCTGGTAAGGCTAAGGGGCCAGTGACCCTTGGTCGATCGACCTTTATAAACGAAATCCTTAAGAAAGCAGAATATCAGCCTTCAGTAGGACCTAGAAAAGTTACTTCTAGACAGCCTACTAGTTCCCTTTAGGCCATAGGATCACCATCTGTAGCCTTTGCTGAGGTGAATAGTCAAACCGAAGACCAAGATTTTCAAGAAATTGAAAATTCTAGCCCAAAACCATTGCAAGAAGGGAATATCAGTAACCTCTGTGAAGGAAGAGGAGAGACAGGAGAGGCTGAAGAACCAAGATCTCCTCTTGGGGAAATTCAGCCATTAAGCAGCCCAGATAAGGGAAGTGCTGCAAAAATCATTTATAACGAAGTTGAAGAAACTCAAGAACCTAAACCCCCTTAGACATTAGGAACTCTCATCATCCCAGATAAAGGAAGTGTTGTCAAGGCCATTCCCATTAGATCCATTCCCCCTTGACAACCTAGGAATACCCTCCTAGATATCCCAGAAGGTTATTGGCATATATTTAACCAAATGGCCCAGAACCAGCCAAACACCAAAAACTCTACACTGCAATACCCCATTGTGGATATTGTAGCTAATGCACCTATGAAAGCAATTCCTCTTTAGCCCATCCCTACATTCCATGGCCTTACATCAGAAGATTCGGATGCATTCCTATTTGAATTCGATGTGCTGTGTAGGGGATATGACTATACTATAGATCCCCAAAAACTGAAATTATTTCGCTCTACATTAAAAGGGGTTGCTTTAAGATGGTTTATGGGATTGGGTGGTGGTGTTATAAATAACTGGGATCAAATGAAAGAATATTTTCTAAAAAAATATTAGGATTATTGCAGGTCTAGAGAGTTAAAAGATGAAATATTTCAGATGGTAGCTAGACCAAATGAAACATTAGAAGAGTATGTTGAACGTTTCCAGTATAATCTTCAAAGATCTCCTTATGCATCATTACCCTTACGTGATAATGTATTAAAAACAACATTAATTAGGGGAATGAAGGAACAATGGATTGAAACATTAAATATTATGGGGAAAGGAGATATTTATCAGGAAATTTTTGCTGACATTATTAATTTATGTACCAGGAGTTTGAGAGGCAGCACAAGACTAAAACTAGCAGAACATGATCGGTTTGTAAGAGATAATAGAATTTCGGCAGAAGGAGTAACTTGTGCAGAAATTGGAAATTTATTAGAAAATTTTAAAACTAACATATTGGGGACACTAACAACACAACTTGATATTATGTAGGCCAAACAAAAACAAGCAGAGGCAGAACAGAATTTGGCAATCTTCTGTCCCCGATGCAAAAAGAAACACAGCCATAAGGAGTGTCCATTAGAAACAGTCCAAGTTTGGGCCATTTGTACGAAAGACCATTCTACAGAAAGATGTCCCTCACTTCCTGGATTCAAAGCAGTATACAAGGAAGTAGAAGAAGAGTCAGAATCAGTGTATCTACTCAATCAGTGCGGTCAATGGCAACCACGACAATCAGGTATGTTTTCAGACCCAGCTTCTTCTTTTCAGCCTCCACAATATCATGCTGAACAATATAATACAATGTGGCAAAATCAACCTCGCTTCCCAAATTGGTCACAATAGTCATTTCCTTCATCATCTCCATGGCCGAATCAAGCAAGCCAACCCAATTGGCAAAATTATCCCTATACCCCACCATATTGGCAAAATAATGTATATCCAGCACAATGGACCCCTCCTACTTCACAAAGTCAAGCCTGGCAGAAAAATTGGCAAAGACCGATGAATCAGCCTATAGGAACCATCCCGCTCCCTCAACCTACACTAGTAACCTTACAAAGAAACCCCTAGTCTAACTTAAGACCACAACTCCCAGCCCAACCCAACTCTAATCTGAATAACAGACCAGTCCAATCTATTCAAATAATTGAAACACCAGAAATAGGAACCCATCTAAGGGAGTGTAATGACCTTCAATTAAGATCTGGGCATATCATCGAAACTGAGGGAGATAAGACAACTCAAGTAGAAAATCAGTTACCTATAGAACAACTACCACAAGAAGAGGACATGACTAGACAACAAATTCATAATCAAGCAACCACATCCTCTCCCCCATTCCCAGAATGATTAATTATACCTCGACCTATACAATATCCTGATTTTGAAATTCTGGGAGAATTAAAAAATCTGTACATAAAAATCCCACTCCTCCAAGCCATTCAAGACATTCTGATATATGCAAAGACTATCAAAGAGCTATGTATAAAGAAACCAAGGAGAAAAATAACAAATAACACAAAAGTCCAAGTAGTTGGTACCCTGTCCGACTTATTATCAGAAAAAGAAACACCCGTTAAATATGAAGACCCAGGAAATCCAATAGTAACCATACAAATCTATGGTCAAACCTTCTCAAATGCCTTAGTTGATCTAGGAGCTGCAATTAATATCCTAACAACCACCACTTGCCAAAAACTGGGTATTACATCAGGAGAACTGAACTCTACTTTACTATAACTAGTTGACCAATCTGTGGTTAGGCCAGAAGGCACACTACGTGATGTCATGGTATTCGTTGACTCCTGGGAGTATCCGGCCAATTTTCTGATAATAAACCCCAAAACTGACTTGATGTACATCCATTGAATTTAGGCAGACCTTGGCTTGCACCTGCCATGCTTATATTGGCTGCCAACAAGGCAATATGACCATAAATAGAGGGGCAAATATCAAGAACCTAGCTTTATATCCTCCAGTGCAGCCAAGTGTCACAATAATAAAAACTAACAAGCATCCTGTATCATACCTCACCGAAAATATTAGATCTCCATTAACCATAGAAGAGGCCCTCGATTTCAAACACAAAACAAAGGATGATGCCATTAATAATTTTATTAGCCAAGCTGAACCCAAATCCCACATACAATGTCACATGATAGAAGCAGCATTTGATAATGAACTAGAAGAAGATCCTCTTAAAGATACACACGATCAAAAAATACCTACTACCTCTGTTTCAAATAGCAAAATTGTAGAAATTGAGCCAAGAAAGACTTTAAACATTAATGCCAACCTGACTTCCGAGCAAGAAAAGAAGCTCATCCAACTATTGAGGAAATATAAAGGATAATTTGCATGGGACTACCCCAATATTAAAGGAATTGATCCCCAGTTATGTACACACCACATTTACATAGAAAGGGATGCAAGACCTGTTCACCAACCACAAAGGAAGCTTAATCCTCATCTAAAAGACGTTGTAAAGGCTGAACTTCAAAAACTTTTAGATGTCAACTTCATCTACCCTATCTCCGATAGTAATTGGGTCTCTCCACTTGTTGTTGTACCAAAAAAGAATGGAAAGTGGAGGATTTGTGTAGATTATAGAGAGATAAATAAAGCAACACAAAAAGACCACTTTCCCCTTCCATTCATTGACCAAGTATTAGACACCTTGGCAGGAAAGAAATTCTTTTATTTCTTAGACGGCTTCAGTGGATACAATCATATTCAGATTGCTCTTGAAGACCAAGATAAAACCACTTTTACTTGTCCTTGGGGAACATTTGCCTATGGAGTTCTACCTTTTGGCTTATGCAATGCTCCTACCACATTTCAAAGGGCTATCCTTAGCATCTTTTCAGACTTAATAAATGAAGGGCTCGAAGTATACATGGATGACTTTACACCATACGGAGACGATTTTGACCCAGCATTGGATACACTGGAAAAAGTCCTACAGCGCTGCATTGCTACCAGGCTTTGTTTGAGCCATGAAAAATGCTATATGATGATGACTGAGGGACTTATTCTAGGCTATTATATCTCAATAGCTGGCATACAGGTAGACCCAGCCAAAATTCAAATAATTTTGCTAATTCCCACTCCTACCACTCAAAGAGAGCTACACATTTTTCTTGGATTTTCTGGTTATTATAGAAGGTTTATAGAACATTTTTCGCATATTGCTGCACCTCTATATGCACTGATAGGTAATGTTGACTTTCTTTGGATAGAAAAATGTGACCGTGCCTTCTAGGATCTGAAGAATCTTGTGTCCACAACCCCAGTCCTTCGAGGACCAAATTGAGACTTGCCATTTCAAATTTCATCAGATGCCTCAGATACAACTATTGGAGCAGTCCTTGGGTAGGAAGAAGATAAAAAAACCATATGCAATTTATTATATTAGCAAAAATTTATCCCCTACTAAATTGAATTATACTGTTACTGAAAAAGAATTTCTAGCTTTAATACATGCTATCAATAAGTTCAAGCATTACATTACTGGATATCCTGTTATCTTGTATACAGATCACTTTCCCATAAAATATTTAGCAAATAAACCAATCACTAATGGCAGAATAACTAGATGGCTGATTTTATTGCAGGAATTTGATATTACAATCAAGGACCAACCTGAAAAGAAAATCATGTAGCTGAATTTCTCTCATGAATGCCAAAGCGAGTGGATGCAACAGCAGTTGAAGATCAATTTCTAGATGAGAATTTGTTTGTTGTTACTGTTAAAACATCCTGGTATGCTAATGTTGCCAATTACTTAGCAGTAGGTAAATTACAAAACATCTGACCCCCAATGACGAAAGTAGATTGTTCAGCGAAGTGCTTGATTTTCTTGGATTGGGGGCTGCCTGTTCCATACAGGGGCAGATATGCACATCAGGAGATGCATCCGTGAGGATGAAATTTTTGACATCTTGAAAGCTTGTCATGATGGACCATGTGGCGGACGTTTCGCCGATCACAAAACTGGACATAAGGTGCTGAAAATAGGGTATTATTGTCCCACGATCTTCAAAGATGCAAAAAAGTTCATTCAAGCTTGTGACAGTTGCCAAAGAGTAGGACGCCCTGGTCAGTCTGACGAAATGCCCCTGAACCCACAGCTACTTATTGAACCATTCGAGCGATGGGCCCTCAATTTCGTTGGACCAATTAACCCATCCTCGAACCAAAGAACATATATTTTGGTAGCAATAGAATATGTCACCAAATGGGTTGAAGCAGAGGCATTGTCGAGAGCTACAGAGGATTCTATCATACAGTTCCTGTTCCATATATTCGTACAATATGGGCTTCCAAGAGATATAATTATAGAAAGTGGACCACAGTTTGCTGGTAACAAGATTGCTGCAACACTCAAAAACTATCATATCGAGCACAAAATCACCACTCCATACCACCCACAGGCAAATGGTCAAGTAGAAAGCAACAATAAGATAATAGAAGCAATCTTAACAAAAACCATTGCATCACATAAACGTGATTGGGCTGCAACACTACCAGAAGCCTTGTGGGCTTACAGAACAACATGGAGAAGCACTACTAGCTATTCACCCTACCAATTGGTGTTTGGAAAGCAACCCATCTTTCCCATAGAATTCGAAATCCAAACACTGCGAACAACACAAGAAGTCGGCTTAGATCTAAATGAGGCACAGATTAATAGAATACAACAGATCAATGAGTTGGATGAAATCAAGCTCTCTGTGCTTCAAAACACTGCATTAATCCAATAGTAGCGAGCTAAATGGCATAACTCCCTCATTAAAAATAAAGTCTTCCGCGAAGGAGATTGGGCGCTTTTATACGATTCCAAGTTTCAGAATTTTCTTGGGAAGCTTCAGACTCATTGGCTGGGGCCATATGAAATCCAGAAGGTACATGATAATGGTACCCTTACTCTAATCACCATTGAGGGATCTGGACATACCTTCAAGGCAAATGGCCACCGAGTTTGACTTTACCATAAACCACTTACTCGGGAGTCCTTCTACCAGCAACTACGCGAAGACTCCGACATGCAAATTTTGGAGGAGGAAGAGAAATCTTCCTCACCTGTGATTCATTAAGTGACTCAATTGTTTTTACATTTTGTACATAATTCCTTTATTTTGTTAGCATAAATTACTCTCTGTACATATTTTTTTGTATTTGCACTTTACAGCACCTTCACCATTTTGTTGTTCTTTTTTTTCCTGCACTTGAATTTTTATGTTGTTCCTTTTTCAAGAGGAAAAGCACTGTCATTTTTTTGTTGTTCCTTTTCTGAAGGGACAACATTTGTGTGCACTTTTGTTGTTTCTATTGTTCCTTTTCCAAAGGGACAACATTTTCATTTTTCTGTTCCTTTTTCAAAGGAACAGTACCTTTTGTTTCAGTCATTCCTTTTTCACTTTCATTTTGTCGTTCATTTTCCAAAGGAACGTCATTTTTTATTTTTGTTTTTCCTTTTCCAAAGGAATGGCACTTTTGATTTTTTCTGTTCCTTTTCCAAAGGAATGGCATTCGTGTTTTCTGCTGTTCCTTCTCCAAAGGAACGACACTTTTGATTTTTGCTGTTCCTTTTCCAAAGGAACGACATTCGTGTTTTCTGCTGTTCCTTTTCCAAAGGAACGAAAATTTTGATTTTTGTTGTTCCCTTTCCAAAGGAATGACATTCACGTTTTCTGCTATTCCTTTTCCAAAGGAACGACATTTGTGTTTTTTGTTGTTCCTTTTCCAAAGGAATAGAATTTGTGTTTTCTGTTGTTCCTTTTCCAAAGGAACGACATTTTCGTTTTTTGTTGTTCCTTTTCCAAAGGAACAACACTTTTTGTTTTTGTTGTTCCTCTTCCAAAGGAACGACATTTGCATTTTCTGCGGCATTTGCATTTTTTGTTGTTTCTTTTTCAAAGGAACAACACTTGTATTTTTTTTCTCTTCCTTTTTCAAATGACAACATTCTCGTATTCCTTTTACTTATTCTTGTTCTCCTTGCTGTTCCAATTTAAAGATACCTGTTGTTCCTGCTGTTTCAAGTCTTCTGGAGCACAACTATACGCTTATGCAATGGATACAAAGCTAGAGCATACTGAAATCAACAAATTATATAAAATCGTTATTTTTACAAGAAATTGCTATGAATTGATGGGAGGAAAGAGGAAAGGTCACAATTATTCATCACTTTTGTTGTCATTATCCTAGTAATAGTGATATGATTGGTTATCTTTATCATGTTGGTTCTTTTGAAATTCTGATAATATTCTTCGATTATTATTAAGGAATAAGAACAAAGGGTCTATATTTTTCTATTGAGATGTTAAGCCTTCTTCCACCATTCCTACTCTTAAGGAGTGTTGAACCACCCTTTGTGTATAAATAGGAAAGTACTTTATGAAAGAAAAAAGGGAGAAAAAAATTTGTTTATATGACTTGTTTGTATGAGTTATCAAATGCAGGATAGGGGGTCTCATCAAGAGCCAACCTACCATGATCATAAGGAATAAAGTGAAGTGGTATTCCCACTATGGCCACCACACCAGGGATATGATCCAAGAGGCACATCAGAAAAAATAAAGAGTCCTTCGAATAGGAGGTCTCATCACGAGCCATCCTGCCCACCTTTCACTCCTTCCTGGTGAATGACATTATGATTTAACTGGTTACGCTGACCTCCATTTTCACATTGCATAGCACATCCTAAGCATACACAAAGGATCATGGTTCCATGGGTGAAACAAACAACTCTGTCAAGGTTATGGACATCTGTCGACAGTAGAGATCTGTTAATGGGTATTGAAGTCACATTTCTTATACACCAATAGCAATCATCAACACCCTTCTCTATCTTATACCTCTATAATACGTCAAATAAGATTATATATATCACTTCCTTGAACCATTAAACACATGGAAATCTATCATAACCAATCATGATGGAAAAGTCGATAATGACCGCATTACACTGGTTGTGCACGTCACCTGTCCTATCCTCCCAGCCTCGCGTAATGTAACCTCATTCTCTTATTTATTAAGCGCTCCTATTATACACCTCAATTTCGGTAACTTGATCCTTTTGTAAACATGGCATGTTGGCATACACTGTTCCTTTATGACTCTGTACCATGGCAGATCGGCACGCCGCTCCCCCATTTGACAGTCGAAGACGACCTATCACATCGCGGGGGGAGGCTAACTTCATAATTTGCTAGGATACGTGTCAGATGATTATTCGGAAAACTCTTACTTGGGAATAGCAAGGCTTAATGGTATCTCATTTTTCAATTTGGATGCCTTGCTGTTCCTAAGATATTTTCGTATTATATTCTGCAGCAATTAGTAAGATTTGAATGAGCCTTGTGATTTCATTATTGTCTCTGTGTTCTAACAGTTTGAACAACCTGTTGTTCCTTTGCCATCTTTGCGATTTTACAGTGAGCTAAAAGCATGGGAGGAATATCAATTTGGAGAGAACCACAGGTATTAACAGTCTCTGATGCTGCACAGGAAATCCTAGCAAGGGCAGGTTGGTTAGTTTATCTCAATCGCTTACAGGAATCCAACGAGACCGTAGCAATAGAATTCTTGCAGAACTTGCAAGAATATCACTCCACAGTAAGGGGGGGACACATAGAAGTCACTGATGACATAATTGCAGAGGTCTCGGGACTGCCAGCTACTGGACCTGTGTGGACGTGTTGAAGCCCCAAAAATCAGGTCGACAACAAGGGGGATACCCGCCCGGTCCGGACCGTGGTTGGAAGCTTCTTATCCGTTTGGTATAGCGGGTCCGACTGGGGATAATGGGACCAGTTTCCCAATCTATGAGTGTGTGTGTGTAGAATTTGATGTTGTTGGTCTAATAGTTCCTATTTAAGATATTCTAATTCAAACTTTAATCTAATTCTATGCTATTGTAATCTAATAAATAACACATCTAAATCTATACTAACCCAGGATGTAATTCTTCTATTATGCGATCTAAAAATATTTCAAATAACAACTGGTAATAAAGATCATTCAGCGATTATAAGAAAGGAAATCAATCAAGATGAACCACTTCATATAAAAAGTTAGGCGAAACAGTTGTGAAAAACATATCGCATAATGAGCTATTCATACATTAGGCATAAATAAATAGCTATCACCGTACAAAAGTGCCAAATGATAACTCAAGCATTCATGCAATAATACATAAACAACTAAAAACTGTATATCACTTTAACATATAAGAAGAAATGGTCAAGAGATAAAAGTACCATTTATGACTAGTCCTACTCATAAGCTTCAAGCAACAATGATTTATCTCTCCTTTCTCTAACATCCACTAAGAGTACAGAAGTGCAACACCAGTAGCAGATATCAAATGCAAACATCAACAAATCTTGATCCATTCATTCACCAAAACCTCCTCTGAGGGTGCAAAAGTGCATGTTCTGAGGACAAGTTTTTGATAAATCTATGGACCCTTCTCTAAATGCATGAGAAGGGTTTAAATACTACTATCTAAATAACTTAATTACACAGATTCAGGATACGGTTTAAATGACCTCCCTTTTTCTAAGCAAAACTATTTCTAAAAATTAAATCTAATATCTAACTATTTCTGCATTTGCTCCTTAATGTTGCAAGCATTCAATATTTTCCTGGGTAGAGTCGGCTGACTGTCTTCTACTTTTGGTTGAGCTAAGAAAACAGAAATGGTAAGGGCTGACACCATCTTTTCAGCAAAACTGATGATAAACTCGAGAGTCATCCTCTGGCTATGTGGATTTACTGTGTATGCCTAGTAATAATGCAAGTTCAACTTGGTTAACCATTGAATTGCTTCTGCGTTTTCTTTCAGCTTTATGTTTCCAGTTTTTTCTTTACCATTGCTTTCTGGCATTTTTGGGGCTTACAAGTGACTGAGCAGTTAGAGGCTTTTCTTTTTGAGAAATTTTCTCAGCGATGCGCGATTAGCGCTAGGCGCTAATCGCGCATCGGAAACTGCCTCCGTTCTTTGATCCAGGCCTCTCTGATGCGTTTTTCGCCTTTAGCACCTTTTCCTTCACCAGGTATAAGCTTCAAAATTTGTAAAAATATTGCTTTCGTGAGCTTCTGACCTTGAGTGTTAAACCGCCTGTTGATATCAACATTGTTCAATTACTCATTCAACTATGGCTGTGAATGAAAGATCTGTAATGGATGGCTCCGCAGCGTTCTGTGAATCTGCGGCTCTGTTGCACGCGACATCCGTTTATGAGGGCATCTTTTTTCTGTCTTTGAACATTGGAGCGTTACTCTTTTTCCCTCATAGCTTCCTGCACATTGCTTTGCATAACTTCCATTTTTCGTTCCTGCAGTACACAAATGAGGAGAGAGTAATGACAATAAAAATTGACAGGAAAGCTTTTAAACTCTACGGATGTACAAAAACATGCCATCTGACGTAACCTGACTCTTCGAACAACACAAAACCGTCTTTCATTAACAACTGGTGTATAATTCATTAATTATCATTAAAAGCGCGTATCCAGTTCTTGGTTTATGGAAAACTTTTCTTGAACATTGAGCCAGGAAAATTTGCGATGGACTGTTCCTGCGATTCGCATCGCAACATCGCATTATCGCAATTTCATTGTGCTGTGTTATCGCAAGGTCGTTTGATTGCGCTACCGCAGTATCGCGAAATCGCAGATCGCTGTAATCGTTATGTATTTTTCATGCAACTTTGCGATATGCGATATGGTGATATCGCACATCGCATATCGACGATTTTTTTTTTAAGGTATTCCAATGTGAGCATTTCTTAATGCATGCGATGCGATGGAGTTCACGTCGCAATTTCACAGTTATCTTTTTTACTCATAAGGAAATGTCCTATCATTCTTTGCGCAATGCGATGTTTTCTTAAGGAGTAAAATACATGAGCCTTAATTGATTTTTCAAATTTTTCCTGAGGGTCCGCACTTACCTAGTGTTATTGATAATACTAAATAAGGAGGGGGGTTGTTGGTGGCCATAACAATTGGCGATTCACTTGGAAGAACCAGTTATCTCTGCTTTTCTATTGAATTTTCTAAACTTCCAAAACAGAAAATTTTTCAGAAATTAAACTTTATTATGGAAAGATAAAGTACATTATGCTCTAACTGTCAATGATATTTTGTTTCAACCATTTTCCACTTCAATTATTTGCTTCCTCGGGCTAGTCCTTGTATTTACATCAGTCATTACTTGGTCCTGTAAAGATAAAACAAATTCTCCTCTGTAAACCAGTTTTAAATATGCTCATTTGTCATAGGTAGAGCCTCTGCTGCCAGCAGGCGTTTATAGCCTCGACAGGGTTACCTGTTACCCAGCAATGATCCTGTATCCTACTTAAGGCAGCCTACAACTTTCATAGAAAAATACATATCCACACTTATTGCTTTGATTTTCTTTTTACTCTTAAAGAACAATGTCTTGGTTTGGTAGCCAAATTTTGACACAATCATTCACTTGATTTATAACTTTGCTGAACAAGCTGGCTCGCGATGAGACCCCTTGTCTTTTGATTGCAACAATCTTGAGTCATTGCCCTGTTGTGGTGTACAGTATTGGCAAAGTCAGCAAGTTATAATATCTTTGATAATGATAAGTCGGCTCGTGATGAGACCTCTCATTCTTCAAGATAAAGTGTATCCTTGGATCGTTCCTCTGAAAGTTGTGATTTCCTTAGCAGGGAGGAAGTCATTGTTTCCTTAAGATAGCTCTGGACGACAATAATATAGTTTTTGGAAACAATTGTTCTATAGAGAATCTTTATTTTGTTATTGATACCTTTCATTGTATTGAGATAAAACAATTTCTTCACTAAAGGTTGCTTTCATCAAACTTTTTGAAGGTGAAACTAGTATCATATCTAGGCTAGAGTTTTTAACTGTATCTATCAATAATAAAGATCAGTTTTTCCAAAAGATTTTCTATTTATACAAGCGAAAAGTTTAAAATCTGAAAGAGAATTGGCGTATTTTTCGTAAATGCCTAATGAAACCACTCACAACTGGTTTTATTATGAAAAAGAAAAACAACTATTCTACAAAAAATAGAAGAATAATCTTCTATGGAAAATATTTCTTGAGAATTTTTCCATTAACAGGCAAAGGATCCCTCTTACCTGCTAAATCCTGTAACACAAATGTTGATGGACCTATGAATTCTACAATCTGAAAAGGACCAAGCCACATTCTTTGAAATTTTGTATGTTTTACCTTTTCTTCATGAGCCTTGTCCCACTTTAAAACTAAATCTCCCATCTGAAAATCTTTTCTGGTCATTATGTTTGAATCAAAAGAGGATTTTACTAGTGCTTGATGATGAGCATGCGTTTTCCTAGCCTGTTCTCGTTGTTCTTCTATTTTGATTATTTCCATTTGTCTTAGCTGTAAGGAGGAAGTGGGTAATTCTTCAATGTATTGTACTAAAGACAAAGAGGGAATTGCTAAGTGAGTCGGAAGAACCACTTCTTTCCCATGAACTAAATTAAAGGGAGAAGTGCCGATAGAAGCTTTTTGCATTATCCGATCTACCCATAAAGTATATATCAAAGCCTTGTGACAATTTTTATGATTTTGGTCAACTGTTCTTTTAATAATCCTGATTAGGTTTTTATTTGTCGACTCAGCTAGCCCATTACCTTGTGGGTAGTAATTGGCCGAATATTTAAGTATGAATCCTCTTTTAAGTGCGAATTCAGTCATTGCATTTCCAGAAAAGTATGATTCATTATCAAACATTAAAGCGGATGGAAATCCAAACCTGGTGATTATAAATTGATCTATGAACTCAATGATATTTTCAGAATTAGCCGTCTTGAGCGGAACTGCTTCTACCCACTTAGTAAAATAATCTGTTGTTGTGAGGATGTATCTATGCTACTTAGAAGAGTGAGGAACAATCTCACCTATTATGTCCAAGCCCCACTGACTGAAAGGTTGCTCGATGTTTACCGGCTATAGTGGCAAGGCCAGCTTCTTTTGTCTTCTAGCAGTAGTTTGGTAGCCTTGACATCTCCTCACATAACTGCGCGAGTCTTTAAACAGTGAGGGCCAGTAATATCCTGTGCGTAAGATTTTATGTGCAGTAGCATCTCCAACATAGTGTCCGCCTGCTGGCCCATCGTGGAGTTCCTGCAAAACTTTTTCAGCTTCAGCTTTCTCAAGACACCTAAGAAGAACAGAATCATAATTTTTTCTAAAAAGAATATCATTCATGAGCTGATATTGTTTGGCTTTCAACCTTAGAGCTCTTTTCTTAGTATGATCAAGGTGTGAAGGAGCATACCCGTTCTTAAGATAATAAATGATATCAACGTATAATGATTCTACATCCTTTAGGCTTACCTCACACATTTGTACCTCTTCAGATGGATTCTCAAAAATTTGCGCTGCTCCAGCTAGCATTTTGCAGAAGCCTTGACCTCTTACAATTTTTGCTGGTTTAATCTCAATGTCATATTCCTGTAGGGCAGTAACCCAATTGGCCCTTTTCTCACCCACATCCTTCTGTACTAGAAGGTTCCTTACCGCTGGAAACGATACTATAATCTTAGTATGGGTTTTAAGTAAGAAAGGTCTGAAGTATTTGATCGCTTTGAAAACAACATAAGCCTATTTCTCCACGTCTGAATAATTTAGTTCAACACCCTGTAAATTTGAACTGAAAAACGTAATTGGAGCTTCCGCTTTTTCTTGATTTGCTTGGGTTAATATCGCAGCATATGACTTATCTGAGGCAAAAGTGTATAAAATAAAAGGCTCTGAAAAATTCAGAGTTGCTAAAGATGGAGCATTAATAATAGCTTGTTTGATCAGGTCAAATGCTTCATGTTCATTTTGGCCCCATTTAAAATTTGAATTCTTTTTATTCATGGTTTGCAAAGGAGACACGATTTGTGAAAATTCTGGAACGAATCTCTTTACAAAGTTGATCTGACCAAGGAAAGATTGCATGGCTTTTTTTGTTATGAGGTAGGGATATTTCATAAATTTCTTTGATTATGTCGGGATCAATGTGAATACTAGATTTGGACACTATGAATCCTAGAAGTTTCCCTTCACTTAGCGCAAAAAAAGATTTCTTTGGGTTAAGTGAAATTCCATACCTTAAACACCGTTGAAAGATTTGTTTAAGGTCTTTGAGATGGTCGCTTCATTTCTTCGAGTACACTGTTATATCATCCAAATAAATTACTACAGATTTATTGACTAAACCTTTGAATGCGATGTCCATGGCTCTTTGAAAAGTGGCACCACCATTAATCAAACCAAATGGCATCTTTAGATATGCGTATGTGCCCCATTTAGTTCTGAATGTGGTTTTCAATTGATCATCAGGATGCACCAACACTTGATTGTATCCTGAAAATCCATCCAAGAAAGAAATTAATTCTGAGCCTGCCACTGCCTACAGTATCTGTTCCATAGGTGGTAGAGGAAAATTATATTTTTGACAGGCTTTGTTAAGGTTTCGAAAGTCAATGCAAAACCTAATATCTCCGTTTTATTTCTAACAGGTACCATATTGGAGACCCATTTGGAATGTCTGACGGGAAAGATTAGTCTGTCTTTCAATAACTTATTGAGCTCAGTTTTTATCTGATTTTCTAAATTGGGGTGGACCTTTCTCAGCGTTTGTTGGACATGTTTTTCATTATCGATCATGGGAATAGTATGTTGGATGATAGAAGTGTCGTATGTTTTCAACTCATCATAATTCCAGGCAAAAACATTTTTATATTGTCTCAAAAGACAAATATACGCAAGTTTCTCTTCAGGGGCTAGGCCGAGGCCTAGATTAATGTTTTGTGGTTTAGCATCGGTTCCTAGGTTTACTAATTCGTAGTTCAAGGTTGAACTTTGGAGTTTTGAATTGGTAGACCTCTTAAACCAATCTTTCAAATCGTACAAGTCTTCTAACTTGACCACTGACTTAGGTATAGCATTGTTAGTGCTATTTTGTTGCAATTGTCGATCGTGCTGGTCTTTGTCAATTATTTGATTGGAGTAGAATCCTTCAGATGTGAGGAAATTTACAATATCAGGATCATCGTTGAATGCTCTCCAATTTGTGATGTTGTTAGGAATGGATGGTCTAAAGATTAATTCTATTGAGAATCTATCTGGACTAAAATCTTCGGAAGGAATAAGTTTAGAAGCTACGTTAGCCAAAAGGTTTGCACTTGCGTTTTGGAGTCTGGGGATTGAAGAAATATAAATGCTATGAAATGCTCAGTTAGTTCTTGTACTAAGGATTGATAATGTTTTAAATGACCAGACATGCAATGTATAGTTTTACGTACCTGTTTAACCACAATCTCAGAGTCTCCAAAAACTTGAAGATACTTGACATTTAACCCGATTGCTTTGTACAGGCCTTGAACCAAAGCCTCATATTCTGCTGTATTGTTTGTGCAATCGAATTCGAGTCTGCATGTGAGCATGATTTTATCTCCTTCTGGACTAATCAGAACGCATCCTGCTCCTGCTCCTTCGTTAGATCTAGAACCATCCAAAAATAATTTCCAAAACAAAGATTTATTTACAGGTTTATCTAAAAAATTGGTACATTTCGAACTATCAGTTCGAGAAAAATTTTCAACTTGGGACAAAAAAAGAGTGTTCTAAATAGGGTGACGCATGAGCATTGAAATTACCGAGGAAAGAATCTACCGAGTAATTTCCAATGA
Source organism: Pinus tabuliformis (assembly GCA_031772625.1). NCBI lineage: Eukaryota > Viridiplantae > Streptophyta > Pinopsida > Pinales > Pinaceae > Pinus > Pinus tabuliformis. The sequence continues at coordinate 68,374,866 of CM062818.1, forward strand.
TGCTGCTGTTATAGGCTACTGGTTCATTTTCTCCCTCTAACTCTTTTACTATGTACTTCTGTTGTAATTCTCGTTCAACTTTTATTTGATTGGGTTTACCGTTGTAGGGCAGCCACATGTGCGACCAGTTGGTTGCGAAGTATCCCTGAAGTTTTTCTGACCAATCCCTGCTAAGAATTAAGCCATAGAATTTTGGGATATCAGCAACTAGAATGTCAATAACCCGACATACCTTCGGGTTGGATGACAACCTTATGGTTACTTGATTTAGTTCGCCAATCACTTCGACTTGAGATCGATCTAGCTGAACTATGTGCACTGCAGATTTCTGTGGTTGAACATTTAACTTGGCACATATGGATTTGGGTAAAATATTCGATGAAGCACCAGAATCTACCAAACAATTGTGCACATTTTTATTAAAGATTTCATAAGTAAGGAGAAACGGGGGAGTGTGAGATCTTGATCTTCCTCCAATTAGGGTGATGTCATTTCGATCAATCTTATTGATTGCGTTAGTTGGAGGTCTTCCCATGTTATGGGAAGCTTGAGAAAGTACAGCGGCAGGCAAAGGTGCTACTGGCACGACATGTAATTCTTTCATCATTATCTTCTGTTGATGCTTCAACTTGCTCAGTTCGTAAAGGGTGATGTTAGCCCTAGTCTTTTTCATGTCTTCAATAATATTGTACTCCATTTCATCCGACACTATCAGTGTTTTAGATGGAGTTGTTTCATCTGTTTGGACTGGGCTGGTTTGAGTCGCTTTAGATGTCGTTTTCTTTGTTGCGACTTTATCCTTTATTGCAGAGCTTGCGCTCTTCGGTTTAGGGATAGTTTGGGGAGGATCAAGCCGATTTTTGCTTCCTGTGCTAACCGGAAATACTTCTTGATCTTCTTCTTGTGGGAGGATGAAATCCCCCATTCCTTGTAATTCCACAACTTCTTTGTCATCAGTCTTCCCTTCAGTGGCAATTTCCTCTTCCTCTTCCTCGGATTCAACATTTGAAATGGCATTGGGTGGCTTTGAATCTGTTGAAGGACCTCTCTTAAAAGCTCTGTAGGGCTTTTTTGAAGAAGTTTCTGCTACTTGCTTTCTTATGTCAACCATTTCATTGGACATGGTCTTTAGAACTTTATACAATCCTTCCAAATCAAATGGATCTTTTGCTTGTTTCTTCTTGGCGTCTTCCTTGAAGGTGACTTTTTTGGATTTACGTTCCTCTATGACGGATTTCTTTTCCAGGGCTATTATTCGTTTCTCTACTGCTATTACTTCTTTCATGTTCTCGGCTAAGGTTGTTTTATTGGCCCTGTCCACGAAGATTGCTATGTTCGATGGTAGAGCGGTGATATACCATTCACATCGTACTTCTTCACTGGGCTGGGAAGCAGTAGGAATTTTGTTGAAAATTTTGTTGAAACGTAAATTGAAATCCTTGATAGGCTCTCTAGTTTCGGCTTTAAGATTAGATAGGTCATTGATTAACGTTGTCGTAGACCTGTCATCACCAAACTTGGTCAGGAATTACTCTTGGAAGATGTCCCAACTTGTGATAGATCCGGAGGATAATGAAAAATATCATGACCTGGCTGTTCCCTGCAGTGTATAAGGAAAAAGCCGAACAACAGCATCTTCATTAGTAACCCCATTGAGATTAATGGATAACATGAAGTTGTTTATGTGCTCTTCTGCTAGCATGCCTACCTCGGGATTAAATTTAGGCAGCCATTTCTCAGGATGGGCCGATATTTGACTCAAGGGTGCAGGCATCAAGACTGCCCCAGGGTTATTCCATGGAGATTGGGCCATTGTTGAACTACTAACAGAGGAAAGTGCAGAAGATGATCCCTATGGCTGGGAGGATGAGGATACTACAATTGTAGATGATTGAAGAGGGGTTGTGGGGGTTCCAGTGGATGAATGGATGATGATCTGGAGTGGTGGAGTGGATGGTTGACTTCGAGGTGAAGAAGTTGAGATGGACTATGTTGACGAAAGAGTCTCGCTGTCGGACTCTTTAGGTGATTTCCTCGCTCTTTTCCTGGTGGGAAGAGTTAATTCAGTTGGCTGAACGCCAAACTTTTCACTCTTTAGCTTGGTCAGGGGATGAGTAGGATTGTACTGCGAAGTCACGTTGCCTTGAGATTTTTCAGACCTTTGAGGAGAAATGGAAAATCGCTGAAGTTTGTGAATCAGAGATTCGACTTCAGGAAGTTCAACGGTAGATTGTTCTGAAATATCAGGGTGTGTAGCAGCGGTTGATACTCGAGTGACTTATAACTCTGGATTTAAGTGTAATGGAGAAGTCGAGGGAGATGATGAGGGCAATTTACTCTCAGAATGGTATTGAGATTTAGATTTACTTTCCATTCATAGTTCAGGCCCTCCTTCTAGCGCCAAATATGTTGAAGCCCCGAAAATCAGGTCAACAACAAGGGGGATACCCGCCCGGTCCGGACCTTGGTTGGCAGCTCCTTATCCGTTTGGTATAGCGGGTCCGACTGGGGATAATGGGACCAATTTCCCAATGTATGAGTGTGTGTGTGTAGAATTTGATGTTGCTGGTCTAATAGTTCCTATTTAAGATATTCTAATTCAAACTTTAATCTAATTCTATGCTATTGTAATCTAATAAACAACACATCTAAATCTATACTAACCCGGGATGTAATTATTCTATTATGCGATCTAAAGAGATTTCAAATAACAACTGGTAATAAAGATCATTCAATGATTATAAGAAAGGAAATCAATCAAGATGAACCACTTCGCATAAAAAGTTAGGCGAAATAGTTGTGAAAACGTATCGCACAATGAGAAATTCATACATTAGGCATAAATAAATAGCTATCACCGTACAAAAGTGCCAAATGATAACTCAAGCATTCATGCAATAATACATAAACAACTAAAAACTGTATATCACTTTAACATATAAGCAGAAATGGTCAAGAGATAAAAGTACCATTTATGACTAGTCCTACTCATAAGCTTCAAGCGACAATGATTTATCTCTCCTTGCTCTAACATCCACTAAGAGTACAGAAGTGCAACATCAGTCGCAGATATCAAATGCAAACATCAACAAATCGTGATCCATTCATTCACCAAAACCTCCTCTGTGGGTGCAAAAGTGCATGTTCTAAGGACAAGTTTTTGATAAATTTCTGGACCCTTCTCTAAATGCATGAGAAGGGTTTAAATAATACTAACTAAATAACTTAATTACACAGATTCAGGATATGGTTTAAATGACCGCCCTTTTTCTAAGCAAAACTATTTCTAAAAATTAAAGCTAATATCTAACTATTTCTGCATTTTCTCCTTATTGTTGCAAGCATTCAGTATTTGCCTGGGTAGAGTCGACTGACTGTCTTCCACTTTTGGTTGAGCTAAGCAAACAGAAATGGTAAGATCTAGCACCATCTTTTCAGCAAAATCGATGATATACTCGAGAGTCATCCTCTGGCTATGTGGATTTACTGTGTATGCCCAGTAATAATGCAAGTTCAACTTGGTTAACCCTTGAATTGATTTTGCCTTTTCTTTCAGCTTTATGTTTCCAGTTTGTTCTTTACCATTGCTTTCTGGCGTTTTTCGGGCTTACAAGTGACTGAGCAGTTAGAGGCTTTGCTTTTTGAGCAATTTTCTCAGCGATGCGTGATTAGTGCTAGGTGCTAATCGCGCATCGGAAACTGCCTCTGTTTTTTGATCCGGACCTCTCTGATGCGTTTTTCGCCTTTAGCGCCTTTTCCTTCACCGGGTATAAGCTTCAAAATTTGTAAAAATGCTGCTTTCGTGAGCTTCTGACCTTGAGCGTTAAACTGCCTGTTGATATCAGCATTGTTCAATTACTCATTCAACCATGGCTGTGAATGAAAGATCTGTAATGGATGGCTCCACAGCATTCTGTGAATCTGCGGCTCTGTTGCACGCGACATCCGTTTATGAGGGCATATTTTTTCTGTCTTTGAACATTGGAGCATTACTCTTTTTCCCTCATAGCTTCCTGCACATTGCTTTGCATAACTTCTGTTTTTCGTTCCTGCAGTACACAAATGAGGAGAGAGTAATGACAATAAAAATTGACAGGAAAGCTTTTAAACTCTAGGGATGTACAAAAACATGCCATCTGACGTAACCTGGCTCTTCGAACAACACAAAACCATCTTTCATTAAAAACTGGCATATAATTCATTAATTATCATTAAAAGCGCGTATCCAGTTCTTCGTTTATGGAAAACTTTTCTTGAACATTAAGCCAGGAAAAATTTGTGATGGACTGTTCCTGCGATTCGAATCGCAACATTGCAGCATCGCATTATCGCAATTTCATTGTGTTGTGTTATCGCAAGGTCGTTTTATCGCGCTACCGCGAAATCACAGATCATTGTAATCGTTAAATCGTTATGTATTTTTCATGCAACTTTGTGATATGCGATATGCCGATATCACATATTGCATATCGACGATTTTTTTTAAAAGGTTTTCAAATGTGAGTGTTTCTTAATGCATGCGATGCGATGCGATGGATTTTGCGTCACAATTTCGCAATTTATCATTTTTACTCATAAGGAAATGTCCTATCATTCTTTGCGCGATGCGATGTTTTCTTAAGGAGTAAAATACATGAGCCTTAATTGATTTTTCGAATTTTTCCTAAGGGTCCCCACTTACCTAGTGTTATTGCTAATACTAAATAAGGAGGGGGGTTGTTGGTGGCCACAATAGGATGCTAAAGAAGGAGAGACTATGAAAGATCATAAAAATCTTCCAGGATGAAGGCCAGAACCTAACAGTCAGAGGAAGGGGAGTTCTACTAGTAGCAGTAGGAGAGTTGTAGGCAGAATTAGCGAAGATCATCAAGAGCTACATCACCTGTGAAGGCAGGAAAGACGTGGTAAGACCACGACACCTTAAACTCTTAGCCGTATTAAAATAGAAATGCTCTGTGAACTTACCTGCATTTTTAAATTCATTACTTCATGATGTTGCTCAAAGCATGAAAAAGTCACAATGTGTAGAATCGGTAGTAAGTCACCATGGGATGATATGGCTGATAGTTAGCCACAGTCTTGCTCAGCAACAGAGCAGTTGGGAAGAGCTAATTGCCACAATAGATGGGGGACTGACTCTGCCAACCCTGAAATGCAAACATGCTACCAGTACACCAGATAGACTATCGAAATGGGGAAAATTAGTTAGATTGGCATGGATTAGAGGGAGGTTGGAAAATCTCCAAAGGAATACCAACCAACCTGTGGAGATAGATGATTCCGGGGATGAGAAAGCCCCACAATTGGAAGGAGGAGAGAATGAGAAAGAATTTGAAGGAAATGAGGAAGAAGAAATAGAGGAAGAGACCGAGCAGCCTGGGCAGGCAGAGGCGGAGACAGGCAACACAAAGAAAGCCCATTGCAAAATCCATTGCAAGAGGATGAATTGGCCCAAATTCTAGCCAATATGGGCGAATATGCCCAACCTCTCAGCCTGCTAGGCCTCCATATTGAGGAAGAACCAAAAGAGCAACCTGCTCAAGACAAAAATGCACATGAAGATTTGCGTGACGAGGAAGAAAAGGAAGAGAATCATTATGTTCATGATGTAAGTATGATAGGAGAGAAAAGTGATGAAGATACAGAAGAGGAACAATCTGTTCCCAACCAGATTGCACCAGAATCATTTCATGGAGAAGAAGGGGTGGAAAAAGAAGTTACCCAGGAAATAATAGAGCCAGCTAGGGTTTCTACTCCTGAGCAACCCGAACAAAACAACGAAGGAGCACCCCAAGAATAAAACCAGGGAATTGGCCAAGATAATAGTCCAGGCCCAAGTAAACGGACAACTGTTCCTGACGATGAACCACACTATTTGGTTCGAAACGCGTCGACAAATGGTATTCCATGTGATTTTCGCCGAAAAATCTCTCACAAACTGTTCCTTCTAAGAAAACATAAGAAATTAGAAGATTACGAAAAGAACAGTAAAGATTACTGAATGCGATAGCTCGACTTTGACAACAAATTAGGGTTTTGAAAATGAGAAAGAGAGTAGAAAGGACTTCGGGGGTAAGACATGCAACCACTCTGGCAAGACCCCTCAAGAAAAAGGTAAGGAGGGCTCAAGTCCAGCTTGCCGTTCAAAACCAAAAGGAACATCATTCGGCTATTACCCATGTTGAAGTACAAACATATGATATATTACCCTGTGACAAAGAAGTTTAGATAGAGGCACAACCCTCTAGAGAAATGCGACCATGAACACAAGATAATGCAATAAGAAGATTAAAGTGAACCTTCTGCTCACCACTACCATGTGAGATAGTGATTCGAGGACAGTAACCCTACGAGAGGGTTTGATGCAAGCTCAGCAAGCAGTAGAAAAACTCACAGAACAAAACGTTTCTTGAGAAAGGTATCAAGAATTACAAAAACAGCTAAGGAATGTAAATGTATCCGAAAGCCAGGCCTTTGAAGGATGGCGAAAGGAAGAAGAAAAAGTTGCAAAGGTAACTCACAGGTTAGATATAGTTATCAAGCAGATGGATACCTTATGCTCTTTGTACACTGACATCCTAGCATGTAGAGCCCCTGCTAAGAATTATGCCTTGTTTTTAATGGAACAATATTTTCAATTGAAAATAAAGGCTATCAAAGCAGGAGCCCCTCTACAAATTAATGCTATTGATGATTTTATAAATTGTTGTAAGCACTATGGAGTAAAGGTTCAAAGGTTATTGTGTGAATTCTATCTACATAACCTTGTGTTAGATCAAGAGACAGAGCAGAACCCTGGCCCTTTCAATGGGGATATCCAACTGTAGGCATTTATTTCATTTGGAGTTAATAAAGTCAAGTCGCTTAAAGCCTATAATGCATTCCAAGGACAAGAAAACGGATTAGACTTATGGGTAAGAGCTGAGCCTAGAAATCCAGTGCAGTTATGGAGGAAACATAGGAATCTCATGAGGACTCCAGGCGTGATTGAAGCATTAGGACCCATTCATACAACAATCAATCAGCAGGGAATAGAATACTTTTTTACTATTAAATACCTTGCCATCGATGCTACTAAATTTCGATATCAGATTTCTAATCCGAATATCCAATTCAGGGAACCATTTAATTATGAGAACTTTAAGTTAGCTGCCGATCGTTTAAACCTCTATGGTGAATGTTTCTTGAGGGCACGACCATCTTGGTTAGGATATAGGTTCCAAAGTCCGATTATTTGGCACCCTGCACCAGGATACCAAGCCCTGTATGAGATGCCTGAGGGTCAAACATGTCATCTTTTTGAACACCTAGTTAGCCATCATGGCCGTAGACGACCACATGAGATCCCATCTCCAACCTATTCTCTCATTGCCTTACATGTCAACTACAATGTTTTCATGAGAGCATGAAAAAGGGTAAGCAGGGGTGAGTGTGGAGTACTGAAGAAGGTATGTTTTTATTGATTATTTTGTCATCTTTTCTTTAGAACTCGTAACCTCTTTGCATCATGAACTAGGTAGATAATAAGAAATCATGACAAAATCTATAGGATTTATACACAACACGAAAACACTAATAATTGCCATTTCTTATGCAGGAAAGGGAAAAATGAAAGATTGTCGTTCCAAAGAAAAAGACAGGGCCAAGTTAACTGCTGTCCCTTTGGCGGGGAACCATATGCAAACAAGGTGATCTAAATTAAAACATATTAGCCAAGGAAAGGAAAAGTAGATATCGACTCGACGCAAGAAACAAACGGATAACTGGGAATTAACAGTTTGGCGAATCCCTCAGGATCCTTTGATCTTGAGGGATCGCTGCCTTAACTATTTTTGCATCCTTTATATCTCTGCTTTAGCTGTTATAAAAAGGGGAAGCATTGCTAGTCCGGGGGATGATCTGCTGTTATTTTCTATGTAACTTTTCTCTGTATTTGAAACTTTGATCATCGACTCTCGTCGAGAAGTGATCCGCTGTAACTCTGTTTTAATGCTTTAATATAAATCTGGTTGTTGTTCCATCTTTGATCCTGGAATAATCTCAACCGGTGTGTCCCTGGAGGCTAAGGGCCCGGCCCTGGTGGAACACTTTCTCCTGTACGATTATCTTTAGTTCGTGCGTGGTTTTCATTATCAGCTTTGTTCGATAATCTGATGTGTTTTGTTATTTTAAATCACGACTCTGTTATATTTGATTTATGTTCGACTAAGTAATATCGTTCTCTGTGACAGGAATGTCGTATTGTTCATTTTGAATCTGTAACGCATTTCTGTTCCTTTAATCATTAATATAACATTGCTAGTCTTTACAGAATGCTATTGTTGTTCAATTATAGAGTACCCGTGTTGTAACAGTCATAAATTGGTATTACTGTATTCATCTATAGATTATATTTAATTGCGATTGCTGATTCAACTGATATTGTTGTTCCATTACGAATTACAATCGTTAATCTTTATAACTAAGATTGATATTTGTAGTACCGAAATCAGATTACTATTTTTCTCAATACTAAGGCATGCCATATGTGTTATTTATCTTAGTTTATTGTGCATTTACATTTGGTTCCAAGTGATGTTCTATATTTCATTACTAATTAGTTGCCGTTCTATTTCTATGTGTTGTCTGATTTATTCCTAGAGTAAAGATTGCTATCTGATTTCTGTAGGATACTATCGCCACACTTATTTCTGTAGACTAAGGTGTTTTTGTTTATAAGAATTAGTTTCTATTACATTTTCTAGTTGATGTTCCATTTCTTAGTTGCTGTTCCATTTCCTAGTTGTTGTTCCATTTCCTGTTATTTGCGTTATCATTGCTTTGGTGTGCAGAACGATCTGAAACTGTAGTGGGTGTTGACAATTGTTGTCTAGTTCCCAGATTGATGTTGTTCCTTGATTATCTTTAATTACATCAGTTTACAGAGGGATGAGTTACTATTACTGGACCCTTGATTGATAAATCGCTTAGCTTTCCGAATGCATGATTTAGGCATTAAGTGCTTTGCTGTAAGTAGATCTTGTTTTAAGCATCTGTTTACTCTTGTATTTTGAGCATTATACTACTAGCATTACTCTGACAAATGATAGCCTCAAACTGAGTACACTCTTTGAAATAACAAATCGTTCTTGGATTGACAAGTTAACGTGAGGTAATTAGAGGTGAAAAAGACCCTTTTTATGGCTCGATAGTGGTGTTGTTCTTTGCTTGCGGCTTTGGCAGGTTGTCTTGAGCCACCCCACCTTGGCTTTGTCCTTTGTTCAGTAGTTTGGGGTTGCCTTTCCCTTGCTTTGGATTCACAGATCTGAATTCTCGCTTCTTCTAATTAAACCTATTCTCGATCATGACAACATATCGGTATGCTGCGCCGAGCGAGGAGATGTTCAGGAATTCCATTTTGTCCCATGGAATTACCTGTGGATGTACCTGATTAAACATTTTTGTCCCATGGATGTACCTATGTAGGCTCTGCAGTACTTGAGAACTAGATGAGTCTCAGAATCCTTGATACTCAACTTCATGCGAAGGGTATGAAAAACATTGGTAAACGCTGGCACGTCTTGGTCCCTTCCCTATCACAGCATTGTCCAATTTATGTATTTATCCTCATAGCTTCTGCGAGGGTAGTATTGTTCCTTGATGGCATTCTGGAATGAGTTCCAAGTGAGTGTGGCTAAAAACAGTGAGTTCATAATTTCATCTTTTTGCTCACAGTAGGTTTCCCACGAGCCCTTGATGTGGGGGGCTACTTTGAGAAGTGCAAAAGTGATATTTTCCCGCCTCGAAAACTCATGAACGGAAAAATTATCCTTCTAGTATATTTAACCATTTATCTACAACGTCTGCATCTATCTCACCCTCAAATATGGGAATGTAAAAGTTCACTTGTACCTTAAAGGGTGTGGCACTTCTAGAGTAGCTGTTGGAAGTATATGTGTCACCCCTGGGTAGCCGCTGAAGGATCAGGGAAAATTTGTCCATCATCGCGTTCCATTGTTGCTCAAGGGCTTCCTCGAGCAAGATTTTGATAGGATCTCTTTCCCTCTCATCTTTCTTTTCATTCACCATGGGAGGTCGTCAGGATTTGCGAGACTATTCTTGCAAAGGTTCAATGAGTTAAAGCACTAACTCCTTATATCCTGACCTCGTTGGGGACATGCAAAGAAAAATAGAGAAAGAGCAGACCCATCTGATACCACTGATCTAGATTTAAATAGGAACACAACAAATTATAGATATAACCATAAAGACAGAGATTCAATAGAAATAATACTTCATTTCATTAATGTAAAATACTGAAATATGCTTACAAACAGTAATGGAAATAAACTAGATAGGGAGCTGGTAGCCTATCTCTGAGAAGAGATGTGGCACTACATGCCTCTGAACTATTTGACAATGAGGCTGGAAGGCCTATTTATTATTGAGAAACAATGGAAAACCCTGAACATCCAAAAACCTAACCCTAGGAGATGAAGCGCCAAACTATGGGCCCTGTTTTGGGTAAATTGGTAGATGAACTTCCCGGGGTCATAACTTTGGCATACGATCTCCATTTGATGTGCACAATACCTCGTTAGAAAGATCTATCGGAGGACTACAACTTTGGGTTGAGAAACATTGGTCCTTGGACACATGTTTCTCCCCATTTTCCCAAAAAATGACGTTTAGGGCCTCAAAACGGCTCCACAAGTTCAGGACCCGAAAAACTGCTAAAAATAGTAAATTGTGCTATAATTAAGGAAACTGAAAAACTGAAAGAAACAATGGTGGGGGTCCAAGTGGAATTGGTGGGTGGCCACCATTATCCACCTAGATCAATCTTCTCTTGAAAGTCATTTGAAAACATTTGGAAATATTTTTTCCATGGTTGAATCTAGATGTTCAACCTTGTTGATTTTTTCATCGATTGAAGTTTGCAACCTATTCTTGAGAGTTGTATTCTCTACTTGCAAAAGGCATTCCACTAGTTTCAACTAAAGGACCTCTTTACGAAGTTCATCTGTTGCCTTCTTCTCACGAAGCTCCTACAATATTTTAACCATATTGATAACACAAAATTGACAAAAAAAATTCCACTAGAGACAAAAGAAAAAATTGCTATGAAACAAGATTGATGATGACAACAAAAGATGCTTTACACTTCCAATCAGGAGACAAATAAGACCAATCTGCATAAAAATTGCAGCACTAGGCAACAACTAGTATTCCAAAGCCACCAACGAAACAAACCTATATTATTTTACAACAATCATCTTTTAATATGCAGAATCTTGATAACATGGTTTACAAGGAAAACATAAACCTTTCTCTACCTACATCATCTCTCATTCATCAAGTGATAAAAAAATATTGTGATTTAAAATGTACAATTTATATTATTCTTTGGGATCTCTTTGTTAAGACATTTTCACATGGTTCATTATGATCTTATGTTAACAAGATTGTGTTTGTAGAATATATATGTACCAAAAATATATTTCAAAGTAGTTTAAATTTTTGAAGTGCCTCTAGACACTTGAAATGATCGAAAATGATTTGAAAATCTTTTTTAAAAACAAAATTATATTTGATACACGATTTATTAGTGAAAGGATCCATTTGTGTACTACACTCCTAGGGTAAATAATTTATGATCATTAAATCAATTTAAAGAAACTTTTATTAAATTAAAGCTCCAGTCATTCATTGACATACCGTGGGTCCATAAACTATTGCCGTTTACCATATTATTATAATTTTTTAATTTGCAAACTATGTTATCAAGTGATAATTGCAGTAACATAAGAAATCAAAAGTATAATGAGCTAAATGTATTTTTTATGAGTTAATGACTTATCTTCCCATCACTTTGAACGTATTACCATTTTCATAGTTTCTTAATTTCATTTTTTCTATTATATGGAAATCCTAAGTTTTGGGAATGAGGAACTATTAATTTATTTAAAAAAGCAATCCACCTTATTTTTAATGTTAAGCTTTTGGCATGTTTAAAATATGAACCTATTTTCCATTCATCATATTAGGATTGTATCATGTATCATTTTGTATTAGACTTGGAATAAAATTGAGTAAATATTAAATATATAATAACCCATAATTTAAAATCAAATGCAACCTTCCTAAGTTATTAGCGTGATTGAAACCTGATGTAGTTTTGTGTACTCTAGAATCTAAAATCATGATTAGATATTTAGACTATAGACATTACTTGCCCATGTTGAACAAGGATAGGCTCCCTCTTATTTCTTTAATATGAATAGTGTTCATCACAAGTTATTAAGAGGTTCAACTGTAGATTCTTAGCTTAGCCATTCAATCATAAATAATATAAATATTGTTGATTTGAGGCTTCTGCGATCTATAATTTGTGTATTGTTGTCTTCCGGAGTCATCACATTTAGGTTTTGTTGTATTCGACGTTTCGAACCAACCTCTGTGGTTCATCATCATGAATTAGATCCATGAGTGAATAAGTCAGAACTCAATAGGTTTTAATAGGTACAACTAGGATTGGGATGGGAGTGTATGTTGGCCAACCGTATGGGTAATGATTTTTTTTTTCTTATTTTTTATGATTAGTTAGTTTATTTAAAATTTATGATTATTAATGATTTGTGTTTATTTGATTTATTTGGTAAGTAAGTTTTATTTAGATTAGGTTATGATTATAGTTTATTAAATTTTTTGATTTTAAAGATATGTGTTTATTTAATTTATTAGTTAATTAATATAAATACACTATTATGCAATATATATATATATATATATATATATATATATATATATATATATATATATATATATATATATATATAGATATTAGTTTATTAAAATTTATGATTATTAATGATTTGTGTTTATTTAATTTATTTAGTAAGTAAGTTTTATTAAGATAATTAAAGTTATTAAATTTAACTTTATGAAGTATGTTGAAATAGTGATTATGAAAATTATTTAATTATAGATGATTTTATGCAACAGGTTTAATGATTTTAGGGTTTGTGTTATAATGTAAAGTCATGGAGATAAAGTCAAGGGATAAGGGGGTGAATTTATTTAATTGTTAATGATTTTGTGAAACTAGTTTGATGATTTTTGGGTTTGTGTTATAATGTAAGGTCCTGGAGGTAAAGTGAGGGGATAAGGGGGTGAAAAATCAGGAGGAGGTAGGATCAGAAGATAGAGTAGGGATCCAATTGTCACTAATTTTCCAACCCTCATCGCGGTTAAGGTTGTTAGGGTGTTTACCTATTTCAATAGCTTCTCTAAATTTCCTATGTTGATAATGGTAAATTTTGGCCACTACATAAGAGTTTTCAATACAAATATGGTGATTTGTTTTACTGGAGTGCTTGGCCAAAGGTGAGGTTTTGGAGCGATTATGTTTCATGTCAGCGGCATGTTCTTGAATTGTGGTTAAGATTGATCAACCGGTCTCCCCAATGTAGGTTTTTCCATAAGAACAGGGAACCAAATAAACCCCTTTGTGGCATTTAGGATCAATGGGGTCTTTTATTGATTTTAGGCATCTACTAATGGTACTCATAGGTTTGAAGGTAGTTCTTATATTGTTCTTTCTTAAAATGTGTGAAATTTTATCAGTAGTGCCTAGTATGTAGGGTAATTTGACCTTGCTAGCACACTCATCCATAGGTTGTTTATTTTTAGGATTCTCAGCCCTCTTGAAAGCTTTGATTCCTTGGTGTTTACTGTAACCATTCTTTTCGAAAATACCTATGAGATGATTCTTCTCTTCCTCAAACTGACCATGATTTGAAATGCCAACAACTCTTGTAGCCAGGGTGTTGAGAACCCCTAGTTTCTGAGCATGATGGTGGTGTGAGTTTGTGTGAAGGTAATGTTCTATGTGCGTTTTCTTACGATATCCTTGGTGGGATATTGAGCCATCCTAGTTTCTTTTGATTAGGACGTCAAGAAAGAGAAGGCTGCCATTCTATTCCACTTCCATAGTGAATTGGATAGAATCAAATTGGTTGTTAAGGTGTTTTAGGAAGATGTCTCATTTATCTTTTCCATGAGGCCAAATAATATAGGTGTCATTTAGGAAGATGTCTAATTTATCTTTTCCATGAGGCCAAATAATATAGGTGTCATTTACGAAGATGTCTAATTTATCTTTTCCATGAGGCGAAATAATATAGGTGTCATTTAGGAAGATGTCTATTTTATCTTTTCCATGAGGACAAATAATATAGGTGCCATTTAGGAAGATGTCTAATTTATCTTTTCGATGAGGCCAAATAATATAGTTGTCATTTACGAAGATGTCTATTTATCTTTACCATGAGGCCAAATAATAAAGGTGTCATTTAGGAAGATGTCTAATTTATCTTTTCCATGAGGCCAAATAATATAGGTGTCATTTAGGAAGATGTCTAATTTATCTTTTCCATGAGGCCAAATAATATAGGTGTCATTTAGGAGGATGTCTAATTTATCTTTTCCATGTGGCCAAATAATATAGGTGTCATTTAGGAAGATGTCTAATTTATCTTTTCCATGAGGACAAATAATATAGGTGTCATTTAGGAAGATGTCTAATTTATCTTTTCCATGAGGCCAAATAATATAGGTGTCATTTAGGAAGATGTCTAATTTATCTTTTCCATGAGGCCAAATAATATAGGTGTCATTTAGGAAGATGTCTAATTAATATTTTCCATGAGGCCAAATAATATAGGTGTCATTTAAGAAGATGTCTAATTAATCTTTTCCATGAGGCCAAATAATATAGGTGTCATTTAGGAAGATGTCTAATTAATCTTTTCCATGAGGCCAAATAATATAGGTGTCATGTAGGAAGATGTATAATTCATCTTTTCCATGAGGCCAAATAATATAGGTGTCATGTAGGAAGATGTCTAAATATAGGTGTCATTTAGGAAGATGTCTAATTTATCTTTTCCATGAGGCCAAATAATATAGGTGTCATTTAGGAAGATGTCTAATTTATCTTTTCCATGAGGCCAAATAATATAGGTGTCATTTAGGAAGATGTCTAATTTATCTTTTCCATGAGGCCAAATAATAAAGGTGTCATTTAGGAAGATGTCTAATTTATCTTTTCCATGAGGTCAAATAATATAGGTGTCATTTAGGAAGATGTCTAATTTATCTTTTCGATGAGGCCAAATAATATAGGTGT
The DNA here is from genome assembly GCA_031772625.1 of Pinus tabuliformis. Taxonomy (NCBI): domain Eukaryota; kingdom Viridiplantae; phylum Streptophyta; class Pinopsida; order Pinales; family Pinaceae; genus Pinus; species Pinus tabuliformis. The sequence goes on from CM062818.1 coordinate 68,390,035, forward strand.
CATTTACGAAGATGTCTAATTTATCTTTTCCATGAGGCCAAATAATATAGGTGTCATTTACGAAGATGTCTAATTTATCTTTTCCATGAGGCCAAATAATATAAGTGTCATTTACGAAGATGTCTAATTTATATTTTCCATGAGGCCAAGTAACATAGGTGTCATTTACGACTATGTCTAATTTATATTTTCCATGAGGCCAAATAATATAGGTTTCATTTACGAAGATGTCTAATTTATCTTTTCCATGAGGCCAAATAATATAGGTGTCATTTACGAAGATGTCTAATTTATATTTTCCATGAGGCCAAATAATATAGGTGTCATTTACGAAGATGTCTAATCTATATTTTCCATGAGGCCAAATAACATAGGTGTCATTTACGAAGATGTCTAATTTATCTTTTCCATGAGGCCAAATAACATAGGTGTCATTTACGAAGATGTCTAATTTATCTTTTCCATGAGGCCAAATAACATAGGTGTCATTTACGAAGATGTCTAATTTATCTTTTCCATGAGGCCAAATAACATAGGTGTTATTTACACCCAGATGCGGGTGAATCAATTCAAAGTTAATGATATTATTAATGGAAGCCAATGTTTTGTCCTGTCAAACGCAGATGAGCGCCCATATCCAGGATGGCATCAGGCACAAGCAGGCTCACCCTACGTGATCTCAAGTCCGCTTGAAGGATGAATTAATGGCTCACCTCGGTAGATTCAAGGCTCAGGCAGTATTAATTATGGAGTCTTCAACATTTCTCCTCATGTTTTGTTCTCCGGTTTTGGCGATTGAAATCAGTGCTATTTCTCCCCTAGTTTGCCCTATTATGTGATTATAGTTTTCTTTCTCCCCTCCAGGCTGTATCCACCCAACACTACCATCAGGTCAGCTAACCTCTTCTCTTGCAATCAAGCGATGGTCAGGCATAGAATGAGCAGCCGTAATGGCAGGAGTCATGGCGGTCGCAGGCGTTCTCAGCCCGCTCAAGCTGCTAATCAGTCAAATTCCCCTGCCTTTCAAGCAATGACGCCTCCGTCTAGACCCTCCTGTAGACCATATCCATATCACTCCTTTCAGAATTATCATTTTGGGTTCCAAAGTAGCTTAATCAGGCCTATCATCTATGCAAATGTTTCCATTATCTTTTCGGAGAAGGAGTCTTTGCCTCTAGCTTCAGCTCACATTGTGGAAAAATCTTCTCAGGGAGGCTTTAGAATAGCAGGCAACCATGGTATTGAGCGACAGCAGGAAGAGGATGGTCAGGCCAATACACAGAGTGAATTGCAGGCAACAGACAAGGCTAAGGGGGCAACTTTGTCTTTAGGTGGCAGCCCCCACGGGGTTTCAGCATCGATCGTTGTTGAAGGAAACTCAAGAAGCACTCTTCCGGCTTCGATTCCTCCAGGTGGTAGCGGGGATGGTGATGCAGCTAAGGACGAAGACCTCTGGTATGGCAACGAGTTTCTGGTGGTTGAGGAGCCACTGGACCAGGATGTGGTCATGTGACAACACATGGCTCCCGTGGACATCTCCACTTATTTCTTTTTGACTCATATTTTCCAATTCCTTGATTCTCTGGCTTTGTTGAGGCAGTCAGGTGGTTTGTCTCTTTGGTTTTGTCTATTTTCCATGCGGTTGGGCAGTTTGAGGTTCTTATGCTATTTTGGACAGACTCCCTAGCCTTCGTTTCTGGTCAAGTTAACTTCTCTGGGATTGATTCTCTTTTTGGGTCGTTTCCTAGTCTTCATGTTCCTATATCTGGTTTTATCACCTCCGTAACTGATCTTCCCAATCATGGGATAGTTCTGTAAGGCTGAAAGCATGCAACTCTTCTCTTTCGAGGCTTCGTCCTCCTTGTAAATTTACGGTTTCTCTCCTTTAATAGAATTAGTATTTACTAACAAAAAAAAACTTAGGTGTCATTTACAAGGATGTCTAATTTATCTTTTCCATGAGGCCAAATAACATAGGTGTCATTTACGAAGATGTCTAATTTATCTTTTCCATGAGGCCAAATAATATAGGTGTCATTTACGAAATGTCTAATTTACCATTTCCATGAGGCCAAATAATATAGGTGTCATTTACGAAGATGTCTAATTTACCTTTTCCATGAGGCCAAATAATATAGGTGTCATTTAGGAAGATGTCTAATTTACCTTTTCCATGAGGCCAAATAATATAGGTGTCATTTAGGAAGATGTCTAATTTACCTTTTCCATGTGGCCAAATAATATAGGTGTCATTTAGGAAGATGTCTAATTTATCTTTTCCATGAGGCCAAATAATATAAGTGTCATTTAGGAAGATGTCTAATGTATATTTTCCATGAGGCCAAATGATATAGGTGTCATTTAAGAAGATGTCTAATTTATCTTTTGCATGAGGCCAAATAATATATGTTTCATTTAGGAAGACATCTAAATGACACCTATATGAGCAAACTTGCAGTGTAGCGATGGGATCACCTCTGTTTGCTATCATTGCCAATCTCTTTATGGAAGATTTCGAAACCAAAGCCATTGAATCTTCCCCATTAAAACCTAAGCTTTGGAAAAGATATGTTGATGAAAAAAACGACATCTTAGTAAGTTTTGACATGAAATATCTTTACACTAATATACCCATAAGTGAAGCCATGAAGGTAATCCATAAAGTTATTGATCCCGACACTGCTAAATTAGTATAAGTTTGCCTGAGATCAACCTTTTTCAGTTATAAAGATGATATATATGTGAAAACTTGCAGTGTAGCGATGGGATCACCTCTATCTCCTATCATTGCCAATCTGTTTATGGAAGATTTCAAAACCAAAGTCATTGAATCTTCCCCATTAAAACCTAAGCTTTGGAAAAGATATGCTGATGACCAAAATGCCATCTTAGTTAGTTTTAACGTGAAATCTCTTTACACTAATATACCCATAGGTGAAGCCATGAAGGTAATCCATAAAATTATTGATCCCGACACTGCTAAATTATTAGAAGTTTGCTTGAGATCAACCTTTTTCAGTTATAAAGATGATATATATGAGCAAACTTGCGGTGTAGCGATGCGATCACCTCTATCTCCTATCATCGCCAATATGCTTATGGAAGATTTTGAAACCAAAGCCATTGAATCTTCCCCATTAAAACCTAAGCTTTGGAAAAGATATGTTGATGACCAAAATGACATCTTAGTAAGTTTTGACCTGAAATCTCTTTACACTAGTATACCCATAGGTGAAGTCATGAAGGTAATCCATAAAATTATTGACCCCGGCACGGCTAAATTAGTAGAAGTTTGCATGAGATCAACCTTTCTCAGTTATAAAGATGATATATATGAGCAAACTTGCGGTGTAGCGATGGGATCACCTCTGTCTCCAATCATTCCCAATCTGTTTATGGAAGATTTCGAAACCAAAGCAATTGAAACTTCCCCATTAAAAACTAATCTTTGGAAAATATATGTTGATGAACAAAATGACATCTTAGTAAGTTTTGACGTGAAATATCTTTACACTAATATACCCATAGGTGAAGCCATGAAGGGAATCCATAAAATTATTGATTTTGATACTGCTAAATTAGTAGAAGTTTGCTTCAGATCAATCTTTTTCAGTTATAAAAGATGATATATATGAGCAAACTTGCAGTGTAGTGATGGGATTACCTCTGTCTCCTATCATTGCCAATTTGTTTATGGAAGATTTCGAAACCAAAGCCATTGACTCTTCCCCATTAAAACCTAAGATTTGGAAAAGATATGTTGATGACCAAAACGACATCTTAGTAAGTTTTGGCATGAAATCTCTTTACACTAATATACCCATAGGTGAAGCCATGAAGGTAATCCATAAAATTATTGATCACGATGCTACTAAATTAGTAGAAGTTTGCTTGAGATCAACCGTTTTCAGTTATAAAGATGATATATATGAGCAATGTTACATTATAGCGATGGGATCACCTCTGTTTCCTATCAATTCCAATCTGTTTATGGAAGATTTCGAAACCAAAGCCATTGAATCTTCCCCATTAAAACCTAAGATTTGGAAAAGACATGCTGATGACCAAAATGACATCTTAGTAAGTTTTCACGTGAAATCTCTTTACACTAATATACCCATAGGTGAATCCATCAAGGTAATCCATAAAATTATTGATCCCAACACTGCTAAATTAGTAGAAGTTTGCTTGAGATCAACCTCTTTCAGTTATAAAGATTATATATATGAGAAAACGTGTGGTGTAGTGATGGGATCACCTCTATCTCCTATCATTTCCAATCTGTTTATGGAAGATTTCGAAACCAAAGCCATTGAATCTTCCCCATTAAAACATAAGCTTTGGAAAAGATATGTTGATGACCAAAATGACATCTTAGTAAGTTTTGACGTGAAATCTCTTTACACTAATATACCCATAGGTGAAGCCATGAAGGTAATCCATAAAATTATTAATCCTGACATTGCTAAATTAGTAGAAGTTTGCTTGAGATCAACCATTTCAGTTATAAAGATGATATATATGAGCAAACTTACATTGTAGCGATGGGAGCACCTCTGTCTCCTATCATTGCCAATATTTTTATGGAAGATTTCGAAACCAAAGCCATTGAATCTTCCCCATTAAAACACAAGCTTTCAAGAAGATATGTTGATGACCAAAACGACATCTTAGTAAGTTTTGACGTCAAATCTCTTTACACTAATATACCCATAGGTGAAGCCATGAAGGTAATCCATAAAATTATTGATCTTGACACTGCTAAATTATTAGAAGTTTTCTTGAGATCAACCTTTTTCAGTTATAAAGATGATATATATGAGAAAACCTGCGGTGTAGCGATGGGGTCACCTCTATCTCCTATCATTGCCAATCTGTTTATGGAAGATTTTGAAACCAAAGCCATTGAATCTTCCCCATTAAAACATAAGCTTTGGAAAATATATGTTGATGACCAAAACAACATCTTAGTAAGTTTTGACGTGAAATCTCTTTACATAGATATACCCATAGGTGAAGCCATGAAGGTAATCCATACAATTATTGATCCTCACACTGTTAAATTAGTAGAAGTTTGCTTGAGATCAACCTTTTTTAGTTATAAAGATGATATATATGAGCAAAGTTGTGGTGTAGCGATGGGATCACCTCTATCTCCTATCATTGCTAATATGTTTATGGAAGATTTCGAAACCAAAGCCATTGAATCTTCCCGATTAAAACCAAAGCTTTTGAAAAGGTATGTTGATGACCAAAATGACATCTTAGTAAGTTTTGACGTGAAATCTCTTTACACTAATATACCCATAGGTGAAGCCATGAAGGTAATCCATAAAATTATTGATCCTGACACTGCTAAATTAGTAGAAGTTTTCTTGAGATCAACCTTTTTCAGTTATAATGATGATATATATGAGAAACGTTGTAGTGTAGCGATGGTTTCACCTCTGTCTCCTGTCATTTCCAATATGTTTATGGAAGATTTTGAAACCAAAGCCATTGAATCTTCCCCATTAAAACCTAAGCTTTGGAAAAGATATGTTGATGATAAAAACGACATCTTAGTAAGTTTTGACATGAAATCTCTTTACACTAATATACACATAGGTGAAGCCATGAAGGTAATCCATAAAATTATTGATCCTGACACTGTTAAATTAGTAGAAGTTTGCTTGAGATCAATCTTTTTCAGTTATAAAGATGATATATATGAGCAAAGTTGCAGTGTAGCGATGGGATCACCTCTGTCTCCTATCATTGCCAATCTGTTTATGGATTCAGGTTTTGAAACCGAATCCATTGAATCTTCCCCATTAAAACCTAAGCTTTGGAAAATATATGTTGATGACCAAAACGACATTTTAGTAAGTTTTGACATGAAATCTCTTTACACTAATATACCCATAGGTGAAGCCATGAAGGTAATCCATAAAATTATTGATCCCAACACTGCTAAATTAGTAGAAGTTTGCTTGAGATCAACCTTTTTCAGTTATAAAGATGATATATATGAGCAAACTTGTGGTGTAGTGATGGGATCACCTCGGTCTCCTATCATTGCCAATCTGTTTATGGAATATTTCGAAACCAAAGCCATTGATTCTTCCCCATTGAAGCCTAAGCTTTGGAAAATATATGTTGATGACCAAAACGACATCTTAGTAACTTTTAACATGAAATCTCTTTACACTAATATACCCATAGGTGAAGCCATGAAGGTAATCCATAAAATTATTGATCCCGACACTGCTAAATTAGTAGAAGTTTTCTTGAGATCAACCTTTTTCAGTTATAAAGATGATATATATGAGCAAACTTGTAGTGTAGCGATGGGATCACCTCTGTCTCCGATCATTGCCAATCTGTTTATGGACGATTTCGAAACCAAAGCCATTAAATCTTCCCCTTTAAAACCTAAGCTTTGGAAAAGATATGTTGATGACACCTATATTATTTGGCCTCATGGAAAAGATAAATTAGACATCTTCCTAAAACACCTTAACAACTAATCTGATTATATCCAATTCACTATCGAAGTGGAAGAGAATCGCAACCTTCCCCTTCTTGATGTACTTATCAAAAGAATCCAAGATGACTCAATATCTCACCAAGTATATCGTAAGAAAACACACACAGAATGTTACCTTCATGCAAACTCACACCGCCATCCTGCTAAGAATCTAGGGGTTCTCAACACCCTCGCTACAAGAGTTGTTTGCATTTCATATCATGATCATTTTGAGCAAGAGAACAACCATCTCATAGGTATTTTCAAAAAGAATGGTTACAGTAAACACCAAGGAATCAAAGCTTTCAAGAGGGCTGAGAATCCTAAAAATAAAAACCTATGGATGAGTATGCTGGCAAGGTCAACTTACCCTACATACTAGGAAGTACTGATAAAATTTCACACATTTTAAGAAAGAACAATATAAGAACTACCTTCAAACCTATGAGAACCATTAACAGATGCCTAAAATCAGTAAAAGACCCCATTGATCCTAAATGCCACAAAGGGGTTTATTTGGTTCCCTGTTCTTGTGGCAAAACCTACATTGGGGACACCGGTCGATCGATCTTAACCAGAATTCAGGAACATGCAGCTGACATCAAACACAATTGTTCCAAAACCTCAGATTTGGCTGAGCACTCCAGTAAAACCAATCACCATATTTGTATTGAAAACTCTTGTGTAGTGGCCAAAATTGACCATTATAACCATAAGAAATTCAGAGAAGCTATTGAAATAGGTAAACACCCTAACAACCTTAACCGCAATGAGGGTTGGAAAATTAGTGACAATTGGATCCCTACTCTATATTCTGATCCTACCTCCTCCTGATTTTTCACTCCCTTATCCCCTCACTTTACCTCCATGACCTTACATTATAACACAAACGCAAAAATAATCAAACTAGTTTCATAAAGTCATTAACAATTAAATAAATTCACCCCCTTATCCCTTAACTTTACCTCCATGACTTTACATTATAACACAAACCCTAAAATCATTAAACCTGTTGCATAAAATCATCTATAATTAAATAGTTTTCATAATCACTATTTCAACATACTTCATAAAGTTAAATTTAATAACTTTAATTATCTTAATAAAGCTTACTTACCAAATAAATTAAATAAACACAAATCATTAATAATCATAAATTTTAATAAACTAATATTAATATATATATATATATATATATATACATTTTGCATAATAGTGTATTTATATTAATTAACTAATAAATTAAATAAACACATATCTTTAAAATCAAAAAACTTAATAAACTATAAGCATAACCTAATATAAATAAAACTTACTTACCAAATAAATCAAATAAACACAAATCATTAATAATCATAAATTTTAAATAAACTAAAAAAAAAAAAAAATCATTACCCATACTGCCGGCCAGCATACGCTTCCATCCCAACCCTAGCTGTACCTATTAAAATCTATTGAGTTCTGACGTATTCACTTATCGATCTAATTCCCGATGATGAACCATGGAGGTTGGTTTGAAATGTAGAATACAACAAAACCTAAATGTGATGACTCCGGAAGACAACAATACACAAAATATAAATACTTTGAAATATTACATCCTTATGAAGTTAAAAGTTGATAATTGAAACTATGATGAAATGATTAATAAGAGGAAGTTGAAATGTTAAAATGTTGTAAACATTACATAATAAAATAGCATAAATGGATTTCATCGCAAGCACCAAACTAATGAATATTCATTGACCCTATGGTTTAAATCATGACATTGAAAATATGTGTTTGGAAGTCAATACACATTGCAAGATATTTAAACACTCCAACTCAACTTATATGAAGGTATATTGACATGTATACAAATCCTTTTATGATTATAAAGTTGAAAAATAAAGATTATAAGAGCTAAATCTTGTAATCAATGTCGAGTCACATTCTAGTAAATTCTAAAATTAATTAAATGGATTGAGGAATTCTACTTGCATAAAATATAAACATAGTTAGACTATGTATTTAGTGAAAATTTATTAACTTAATACATTATTCCACCAAGCTTGACACTAAAATTTCTTTCACTCTTTTTATTAGGCAAGGTTACCACTATAACACCAAGAGTAAATCCAATAGCCCATAATCTAAATTAAGAATTTATGACTTAGCAAGAGCTGAGACTCCACGAGGGTGGGGGCGCCTACTCCTTGAGCCTTATCACAATGGGCCAAATATGTCCCCATGGGCTTTGAAACTAGATGGAGGGGATAATCTCCCATTATCCTCACCACCCCGTCATCCCATGAGAAAAAGTACAAGTAACTCTTAAACTCACCCCTTAAGAGAAGCTTCACACTAATTCCTTGACTCTTTTTATTACACAAATATCTCTTAAACTCACCCCTTAATTATGTTCTAAAAAACAAATCAAAAGATCATAAAACAACGAGCGAGTACCACTTTTATCTCCAAGTATTTAAAATTTACCAACCATATGGATTCAAAATTTCTTTGTCATGTACCTTAATGTTGGCATCATCACAAACTCAACTTGTAATGTAATCAGGAAAATGCAATTTTTGTGAGTTATATGAACTTTATCATATTTATCAATAAAAAATTCCACTTGAATTTGAGTAGAGCATATATTAATACCTTATGATTTTAATACTAATTTTAAGAGAGTATACCTTATGATTTTTAGGCAGATAGGCCTTCCTTTTGAATTAGGTCACCTCACATTTTCGTCTACCTTTTTGTTGTGCTCGTGACATCTGTCTACTGCTAAAATTAGTTAAGTTATGTAGGTTTGCCGAATTTAATTGCACTTTATTGTGAGACACTATGTTGGGAAAACAAATTCGCCTTCGCATTCGTGAGGCTGGCGTTGGGAGAATGTATCAATTGTGATATTTTGTGAGAAAACAGGACTACAGTTGTGATATTTGGCAAGAGAACAAGTCACAGGGGTTGTATTCAGTAGTGTCCATAATGATTGTAGCATTACCTTTGTTAGCCTTGAGAATTTTCATGTCAAGAATATTTCTAAGTTTCTTAAGGACTGCTTCTTCATCTGTGGTAATATTTATTTTTGGTACATTTTCCCTTCTTATTAGCATCGTACATTCTTATTTGATTACCTAAACAGTATCTGTAGGTATATTTTTGAGAGCTAGTTCCATATTGCAGATCAACTCTTTAAAAAAAGCTAGATATTGTACTCCAATACGCTGCAGGTGGTATCATATAAATTATTCGTTGATAGATTAACAATATTTTACTTTGATCCATCGTCATTTTTCCTCTTGTTTTGTTTTAGTTTGAATCTCCCAAACTTCCTATTTTTATTTTTATTTTTGGTATCCTCGAGTGCCTTATCACATCTTTGAGCCATCGCTGCATCCACTCCATTCTACTAATCTACACATATTTCATTTGATAATTTCGAGTGAAGATTACAAATTTTATACGACGGTTGAAGGTTGAGCCAACTTCTTCTTATTTATTCAAATATTAAGGACAATATCAATGCTAAGAACCTTGTTATGTTTCTTTGTATTAAATATGTGTTTCCTTCCATCTTGCATGTGACCCCCCATGCGACGTTTTGGGGATTTGATGAAACCCCGATCCATAAATATAGATACAAGTTTCCACAACGAGAGTTCACTGGTAACATGTCACAGCTAGGGTTTTATGTCTCAATAATTTATTTTTTAAAGAAAAAACCTAGCCCATCCTTAATTGATATTGATATTCCTTTTTGTTTTATGCAGGTTTTGTTCTTGAGATACCTAAAATCCTTCTCGTCTTTGGGTCAACCTGAGGCACAACTCTTTTCTTTTGGGTGTCATGGAACCATGTTGGCCTCAGAGTAGAGAATACCACAAATTTGGGTGTTTCTGCCCAAAACAGTCGTAAAATATTCCTACTTTGATGCTTTAATATAAATCTAGTTGTTGTTCCATCTTTGATCTTGGAATAATCTCAATCGGTGTGTCCCTGGAGGATAAGGGCCTAGCCCTGGTGGAACACTTACTCCTGTACCATTATCTTTAATTCATGTGTGGTTTTCATTATCACCTTTGTTCGGTAATATGATGTGTTTGACTAAGTAATATTGTTCTCTGTGACAGGAATGTCGTATTATTCATTCTAACTTTGTAACACATTGTTGTTCCTTTAATCATTGATATAACATTGCTGGTCCTTACAGAATGCTATTGTTGTTCAATTGTAGAGTAACCGTGTTGTAACATTCATAAGTTGGTATTACTATATTCATCTATGGTTTACACTTAATCACGATTGTTGTTCAACTTACATTGCTATTCCATTATGAATTACAATCGTTATTCTTTGTAACTGAGATTGATATTTGTGGTATCGAAGTCATATTATTGTTTCTCTCAATATTAAAGTGTGCCGTATGTGTTATTTATTTTGGTTCATTGTACATTTACATTTGGATCTAAGTGTTGTTCGATATGTCATTGCTAATCAATTTCCGTTCTATTTCCGTTTGTTGTCTGATTTATTCTTAGAGTAAAGATTTCTATTTGATTTCTGTAGGATACGATTGCCGCACCTATTTCTGTAGATTAAGGTTTTGCTATTTATAAGAACTAGTTGTTGTTCCATTTCCTAGTTTCTGTTCCATTTCCTGTTATTTGCGTTATCATTGCTTTGGTGTGCAGAACGATCTGAAACTGTAGTGAGCATTGAAATTTGTTTTCTACTTCCCAGGTTGATGATTTGTTCCTTGATCATCTTTAGTTACATCACTTTACAAAGGGATGAGTTACTGTTACTGTACCCTTGACTAATAATTTGCTTAGTTTTTTGAATGCACGATTTAAGTCTTAAAGTGCTTTGCTGTAAGTAGATCTTGTTTTAATCATCCGCTTACTCTTGTATTCTGAGCACTATACTACTAGCATTACTCTGACAAATGACTGCCTCAAACTGAGTACACTCTTTGAGATAGCAAATCGTTCCTGGATTGATAAGTTAATGTGAGGTAGAGAGAGGTGAAAAAGACCCTTTTTACTGCTCGACATTTTGGTGCCATTGCGGGGGAAGAGTGTAGCCATTTGTTTCTTTTCCATAGTAGTGTAAGAACTTGTTAGGAAAGAATTGGGTTTTAGAAACGGAAGGTAAGAACCTACGTGTAGAGTATGTAATAGCCCTACTCCCCTGCCCGCTTTCCTGCCGATTTGTTGTTGTTTTGTTTGGGTAGAACTTAACAGTTGATTTGTGTGCATGACTAAGTAGAAAAATCCTTAAAAGAACCCCAAACCTCTACCCAAGCCTGATAAAGCTAAGGGGTTAGTGACCCTTGGCTGATCGACCTTCATAGATGAAATCCTTAAGAAAGCAGAATCTCAGCCGTTAGTAGGACCTAGAAAAGTTACTTCTAGACAGCCTACTAGTTCCCTTCAGGCCACAGGATCACCATCTGTAGCCTTTGCTGAGGTGCATAGTCAAACCAAAGAGCAAGATTTTCAAGAAATTGAAAATTCTAGCCCAAAATCATTGCAAGAAGGGAACCTTAGCTACTTCTATGAAGGAAGAGGAGAAATAGGAGAGACTGAAGAACCAAGATCTCCTCTTGGGGTAATTTAGCCACTAAGTAGCCTAGATAAGGGAAGTGCTGCAAAAATAATTTATAACGAAGTTGAAGAAACTCAAGAACCTAAACCCCCACAGGCATTAGGCGCTCTCATCATCCCAGATAAAGGAAGTGTTGTTAAGGCCATTCCCGTTACAACCATTCCCCCTCGACAACCTAGGAATACCCTCCTAGATATCCCAGAAGGTTATTGGCATATATTTGACCAAATGTACCAGAACCAGCCAAACACCCAAACCTCTACACTAGAATACCCCATTGTGGATACTGCAACTAATGCACCTATGAAAGCAATTCCTCTCCAGCATATCCCTACATTCCATGGCCTTACATCAGAAGATCCGGATGCATTCTTATTCAAATTCGATGTGCTGTGTAGAGGATATGACTATACCACTGATCCCCAGAAACTGAAATTATTTCCCTCTACATTAAAAGGGGCTGCTCTAAGATGGTTTATGGGATTGGGTGGTGGTGTTATAAATAACTGGGACCAAATGAAAGAGTCTTTTCTAAAAAAATATCAGGATTATTGTAGGTCTAGAGAGTTAAAAGATGAAATATTTTATATGGTAGCTAGACCAAATGAAACATTAGAAGAGTACATTGAACATTTCTAGTATAATCTTCAAAGATATTCTTATGCGTCGTTACCCTTACATGATAATGTATTAAAAACAACATTAATTAGGGGAATGAAGGAACAATGGATTGAAACAGTAAATATTATGGGAAAAGGAGCTATTTATCAAGAAAATTTTGCTGACATTATTAATCTATGTATCAGGAGCTCGAGAGGTAGCACAAGACTAAAACCAGCAGAACATGATCGGTTTGCAAGAGATAACAGAATTTCGGTAGAAAGAGTAACTCGTGCAGAAATTGGAAATTTATTAGAAAATTTTAAAACTGACATACTGGGGACATTGACAACACAACTTGATATTATGCAGGCCAAACAAAAGTAAGCAGAGGCAGAACATAATTTGGCAATCTTCTGTCCCAGATGCAGAAAGAAACACAACCATAAGGAGTGTCCATTAGATGCAGTCCAAGTTTGCGCCATTTGTACAAAAGACCACTCTACAGAAAGTTGTCCCTCACTTCCTCAATTGAAAGCAGTATACAAGCAAGCAGAAGAAGAACCAGAACCAGGGTATCTACTCAATTAGCACCGTCAATGGCAGCCGCGACAATCAAGTATGTTCTCGGACCCATATTCTTCTTTTCAACCTACACAATATCATGCTAAATAATATAATACAATGTGGAAAAATCAACCTCCCTTCCCAAATTGGTCACAACAATCATTTCCTTCATCATCTCCATGGCCGAATCAAGCAAGCCAACCCAATTGGCCAAATTTTCCCTATACCCCACCATATTGGCAAAACAATGTATATCCAGCACAATGGACCCCTCCTACTTCACAGAGTCAAGCCTGGCAGACAAACTGGCAAAGACCGATGAATCAGCCAGTAGGAACCATCCCGCTCCCTCAACCTACACTGCCAGCATTACAACAAAACCCCTAGTCTAACTTAAGACTGCAACTCCCAGCCCAACCCAACCCCAATTCGAATAACAGACCAGTCCAATCCATTCAAATAATTGAAACACTAGAGATAGGAACCGATCTAAGGGAGTGTAATGACCTTCAATTAAGATCTGGGCATATCATTGAAACAGAGGGAGATAAAACAACTCAAGTTGAAAATCAGTTACCTATAGAACAACTAATACAAGAAGAGGACGTGACCAGACAAAAAATTTATGATCCAGCAACCAAATACTCTTCCCCATTCCCAAAATGATTAATTATACCTCGACCTATACAATATCCTGATTTTGACATTCTGGGGGAACTAGAAAATCTGTACATAAAAATCCCACACCTCCAAGCCATTCAAGACATCCCGATATATGCAAAGAGTATCAAAGAGCTATGTGTAAAGAAACCAAGGAGGAAAATAAAAATAACCCAAAAGTCCACGTAGTTGGCACTCTATCCGACTTATTATCAGGAAAAGAAACACCTGTTAAATACGAAGACCCAGCAAATCCAATAGTAACTGTACAAATCAATGGACAAACCTTCTCAATTGCCTTAGTTGATCTAGGAGCTGCAATTAATATCTTAACAACCGCCACTTGCCAAAAACTAGGCATTACATCAGTAGAACCAACCTCCACTTTACTAGAACTGGCTGACCGATCTGTGGTTCGGCCAGAAGGTACACTACATGATGTCATGGTATCCATTGATTCCTAGGAGTATGTGGCCAATTTTGTGATAATAAACCCCAAAAACTGACTTGATGGAAATCCATTGATTTTAGGCAGACCTTGGCTTGCAACTACCGATGCTTATATTGGCTACCGACAAGGCAGTATGACCATAACTAGGGGGGGAAATATCAAGAATCTAGCCTTATATCACCCAACGTAGCCAAGTGTCACAATAATAAAAACTAACAAGCATCCTATATCATACCTCACCGAAAATATTAGATCTCCATTAACCATAGAAGAGGCCCTCGATTTCAAAGACCAAACAGAAGATGATGCCGTTAACAATTTTATTAGCCAAGATGAACCCAGATCCCACATACAATGTCACATGATAGAAGCAGCATTTGATAATGAATTAGAAGAAGATCCTCTTAAAGATACACACGATCAAACAATACCTACTACCTCTATCTCAAAAAGCAAAACTGTAGAATTGAGCCAGGAAAGACATTAAACATTATTGCCAACCTGACTTCTGAAAAAGAAAAAAATCTCATCCAACTACTGAGGAAATATAAAGAAGCATTTGCATGGGACTATCCTGATATGAAAGGAATTGATCCCCGGTTATGTACACACCACATTTACATAGAAAAGGATGTGAGACCTGTTCGCCAACCACAAAGGAGAATTAACCCTCATCTAAAAGACATTGTAAAAATTGAACTTCAAAAACTTTTATATGTGAACTTCATCTACCCTATCTCCGATAGTAAATGGGTCTCTCTGCTTGTTGTGGTACTAAAGAAGAATGGAAAGTGGAGGATTTTTGTAGATTATAGAGAGATAAATAAAGCAACACAAAAAGACCACCTTCCCCTTCCATTCATTGACCAAGTATTAGACACTTTGGCAGGAAA
This sequence comes from Pinus tabuliformis, assembly GCA_031772625.1. Lineage (NCBI taxonomy): Eukaryota > Viridiplantae > Streptophyta > Pinopsida > Pinales > Pinaceae > Pinus > Pinus tabuliformis. The sequence goes on from CM062818.1 coordinate 68,405,315, forward strand.
GAAATTCTTTTCTTTCTTAGATGGCTTCAGCGGATACAATCAGATTCAGATTACTCCTAAAGACCAAGACAAAACCACTTTTACTTGTCCTTGGGGAACATTTGCCTACAAAGTTCTACCTTTTGGCTTATGCAATGCTCCTTCCACATTTCAAAGCGCTATCCTCAGCATCTTTTCAGATTTAATAAATTAAGGGCTCGAAGTATACATGGATGATGTTACGCCATATGGAGACAATTTTGACCCAGCATTGGACACACTGGAAAAAGTCCTGCGGCACTGCATTGTAACCAAGCTTTGTTTGAGCCATGGAAAATGCTATATGATGATGACTGAAGGACTTATTCTAGGCCATTATATCTCAGCAGCTGGAATATAGGTAGACCCAGCCAAAATTCAAATAATTTTGCTAATTCCCACTCCTACCACTCAAACAGAGGTATGCAGTTTTCTTGGATTTTATGGTTACTATAGAAGATTTATAGAACATTTTTTGCATATTGTTGCACCTCTATATGTATTGACAGGTAATGTTGACTTTCTTTGGACAAAAAAATGCGACCGTGCTTTCCAGGATCTGAAGAAGCTTGTGTCAACAGCCCTAGTCCTTCGAGGTCCAAATTGGGACCTGCCATTTCAAATTTCATCAGATGCTTCAGATACAACTATTGGAGTAGTCCTTGGGCAGGAAGAAGATAAAAAACCATATGAAATTTATTATATTAGCAAGAATTTATCTCCTGCTAAATTGAATTATACTGTTACTGAAAAGGAATTTCTAGCTGTAATACACACTGTCAATAAGTTCAGGCATTACATTACTGGATATCCTATTATCTTGTATACAGATCACTCTACCATGAAATATTTAGCAAATAAACCAATCACAAAAGGTAGAATAACTAGATGGCTGATTTTATTGCAGGAATTTGATATCACAATCAAGGACCGACCTGAAAAAGAAAATCATGTAGCTGACTTTCCCTCGCGAATACCAAAACCAGTAGACGCAGCAGCAGTTGAAGATCAATTTCTAGATGAGCATTTGTTTGTTGTCACTATTAAAACACCCTGGTTTTCTAATGGTGCAAATTACTTAGCAGTAGGCAAATTATCGAAATATCTAACCCCCAATGAACGAAAACAGATTGTCTAGCGAAGTGCTCGATTTTCTTGGATTGGGGGCTACCTATTCCATACAGGGGCAAATATGCACATCAGGAGATGCGTCCGGGAGGATGAAATTTTTGACATTTTGAAAGCTTGTCATGATATACCATGTGGCGGACATTTTGTCGATCGAATAACTAGACATGAAGTGCTGCAAATAGGGTATTATTGGCCCACAATCTTCAAAGATGCAAAGAAGTTCGTTCAAGCTTGTGACAGTTGCCAAAGAGCAGGACGCCCTGGTTAGTTCGACGAAATGCCCCTCAATCAACAACTAGTTATTGAACCATTCGAGTGATGGGCCCTCGATTTCGTTGGTCCAGTTAACCCATCCTCAAACCAAAAAAATATATTTTGGTAGCAACAAAATATGTCACCAAATGGTTTGAAGTAGAAGCATTGCCGAGAGCTATAGAGGATTACGTCATATAGTTCACGTTCCATATATTCGTGCGATATGGGCTTCCAAGAGATATAATTACAGATGGTGGACCACAGTTTGTTGGTAACAAGATTGCTGCAACACTAAAAAACTATCATATCCAACACAAAATTACCACTCCATACCACCCACAGGCAAATGGTCAAGTAGAAAGCAGCAACAAAATAATAGAAGCAATCTTAACAAAAACCATTGCGTCACATAGACGCGATTGGGCTGCAAGATTACCAGAAGCCTTGTGGGCTTACAGAACAACATGGAGAAGCACTACCGGCTATTCACCATACCAATTGGTGTTTGGAAAGGAACCCATCTTTCCCATAGAATTCGAAATCCAAACACTGCGAACAACACAAGAAGTCGGTCTAGATCTAAACGAGGCACAGATTAATAGATTACAACAGCTCAATGAGTTAGATGAAATCAGGCTCTCTTCCCTTCAAAACACTGCATTAATCCAACAGCAGTGAGCTAAATGGCATGATGCTCTCATTAAAAATAAAGTCTTCCGCGAAGGAGATTGGGCGCTCTTATATGATTCCAGGTTTCAAGATTTTCCCGGAAGCTTCAGACTCGTTGGCTGGGGCCATATGAAATCCAGAAGGTACATGATAATGGTACCCTTACTCTAATCACCATTGATGGATCTGGACATACCTTCAAGGAAAAAGGCCCCCGAATTTGAATATACCATAAACCACTTACTCGGGAATCCTTCTACCAGCAACTCCGCGAAGACTCCGACATGCAAATTTTGGAGGAGGAAGAGAAATCTTCCTCCTCTAGTTCATTAAAGTGATTCAACTGTTCTTACATTTTGTACATAATTCAATCGTTTTGTTAGCATAAATTATTCTTTGTACATATTTTTTTTTGTATTTGCACTTTTCTATTCCTTTTCGAAGAATCATCAATTCTATCGTTTTTGTTGTTCCTTTTAGAAGGAACAACACCTTCACCATTTTGTTGTTCCTTTTTTTCAAAACAACAACACTTGCATTTTTCTGCTATTCCTTTTTTAGAAGGAACAACACTGTCATTTTTGCTATTCCTTTTCTGAAGGAACAGAATTTATGTGCACTTTTGTTTTTCTACTGTTCCTTTTCCAAAGGAACAACACTTTCTTTTTGTTGTTCCTCTTCCGAAGGAACATCACTTTTTGTATTAGCCGTTCCTTTTTCAATTTCATTTCGCTATTCCTTTTCCAAAGGAACGACACTTGCATTTTTTGTTGTTCCTTTTCCAAAGGAACAACACTTTTGGTTTTTGTTGTTCCTTTTCCAAAGGAACGACACTTGCATTTTCTGCTGTTTCTTTTCCAAAGGAACAACACTTTTTATTTTCGCTGTTCCTTTTCCAAAGGAACGACACTTGCATTTTCTGTTGTTCCTTTTCCAAAGGAATGGCACTTGCGTTTTCTGCTATTCCTTTTCCAAAGGAACAACACTTTTGGCTTCTGTTGTTCCTTTTCCAAAGGAATGGCACTTTCATTTTATGCTATTCCTTTTCCAAAGGAATGACACTTGCGTTTTCTGCTGTTCCTTTTCCAAAGGAAAAAAACTTTTGGTTTCTGTTGTTCCTTTTCCAAAGGAACGACACTTGCGTTTTCTGCTATTCCTTTTCCAAAGGAATGGCACTTGCATTTTCTGCTGTTCCTTTTCCAAAGGAACAACACTTTTGGTTTCTGATGTTCCTTTTCCAAAGGAATGGCACTTGCGTTTTCTGTTGTTCATTTTCCAAAAGAACATCACTTGTATTTTTTTGCTCTTCCTTTCTGAAACGACAACATTCTCGTATTCCTTTTATTTGTGCTTGTTCTCCTTGCTATTCCAATTAAAGGACAACTGCTATTCCTCTCAATATATAATAATTTCGAGTCTTTTGGAGCACAACTATACACTTATGCAATGGATACAAAACTAGAGCATACTGAAATCAGCAAATTATATAAAATCACTATTTTTACAAGAAATTGCTTTGAATTGATAGGAGGAAAGAGGAAAGGACACAATTATTCATCACTTTTGTTGTCATTATCCTACTAATACTGATATGATTGGATATCTTTATCATAGTGGTTCTTTTTTTTCCCATAATCTTCTTTGATCATTATTAAGGAATAAGAACAAAGGGTATATTTTTCTATTGAGATGTTAAGACTTCTTCCACCATTCCTACTCTTAAGGAGTGCTGAACCACCCTTTTTGTATAAATAGGAAAGTACTTTATAAAAGAAAAAAAAAAAAAGAGAAAAATGTTTATATGACTTGTTTATATGAGTTGTCAAATGCAGGATAGGGGGTCTCATCAAGAGCCAGCCTACCATGATCATAAGGAAGAAAGTGAAGTGGCATTCCCACTATGGCCACCACACTAGGGATATGATCCAAGAGGCACATCAAAAAAAATAAAGAGTCCTTGGAATAGGAGGTCTCATCACGAGCCGACCTGCCCACCTTTCACTCCTTCCTGGTGAATGGCATTATGGTTTAACTGGTTACCAAGCAAGCATAATGACCTCCATTTTGACATTGCACAGTACTTCTTAAGCATACACAAAAGATCATGGTTCCATCGGTGAAACAAACAACTCTGTCAAGGTTATGGACACCTGTCAGTAGTAGAGATCTATTAATGGTATTGAAGTCACATTCCTTATAAACCAATAGAAATCATCAACACCCTTCTTTGTCTTATACCTTTGTAATACGTCACATTAACATATCATTAAACACATGAAAATCATGTGTAATACGTCACTTCCCCGAACCATTAAACACATGAAAATCTATTACAACCAATCATGACGGAAAAGTCAATCATGACAGCATTAGACTTTTTGTGCATGTCAGCTGTCCTATCCTCCCAGCCTCGCTTCATATCACATCATTCTCTTATTTCTTAAGCGATCCTATTAAACAACTCGATTTCAGCAACCTGCTCCTTTTGTAAGCATGGCATTTCGGCATACACTATTCCTTTATGACTCTGTACCATGGCAGTTTAGCACACTTCTCCCTCATTTGACGGCCGAGGATGACCTATCACATTGAAGGGGGGAGGCAGGTGACTTCATAATTTGCTAGTATACGTGTCAGAATATTATTCAGAAAAATTTTACTTGGGAATAGCAAGGCTTAACGGTATATCTTTTTTCAATTTTCATGGCTTGCTGTTCCTAAGCTATTTCCGTATTATCCTCTGCAACAATTAGTAAGTGACTCAGGATTTTAACGAGCCTTGTTGTTTCATTATTTTCTCCGTGTTTCTAACAGTTCGAATAGCCTACTGTTCCATTTCTGTCTCTGCATTTTTATAGTGAGCTAAAACATGGGAGGAAGATCAATTCGAAGAGAACCACAGGTATTGACAGTTTCTGATGTTGCACGGGAAATCTTGGCAAGGGCATGCTGGTTAGTTTATCTTAATTGTTTACAGGAATCCAACGAGACCGTAGCAATAGAATTCTTGCAGAACTCGCAAGAATATCACTCCACAGTAAGGGGGGAGACACATAGCAGTCACCGATGACATAAATTGTAGAGGTCTCGGGACTGCCAGCCACTAGACCTGTGTGGACTCTAAAGAAGGAGAGACTGCAAAAGATCATAAAAATCTTCCAAGATAAAGGCCAGAACCTGACAGTCAGAGGAAAGGGAGTTCTACCAGTAGCATTAGGGAAGCCATGGGAAGAATTGGCGAAGATCATCCAAGCTACATCACCGTGAAGGCAGGAAAACTGTGGTAATACCATGACACGTTAAACTTTTAGCCGTATTAAAACAAAAATGCTATGTGAACTTACATGCATTTTTAGATTCATTACTTCATGATGTTGCCTGAAGCATGAAAAATCACAACATGTAGAATTGATAGTAAGTCACCATGGGCTGATACGACTGATAGTTAGCCACATTCTTGCTCAACAATACAGCAACTGGGAAGAGCTAATTGCCACGATAGACGGGGGACTGACTCTGCTAGCCCAAAACGAAAACATGCTACTAGTACACCGAATAGACCATTGAAACAGAGGAAATCAGTTAGATTGGCATGGATTAGAGGGAGGTTGGACAAATCCCAAGGGAATACCAGCCAACCAGTGGAGATAGATGATTCAGGGGATGAGCAACCCCTACAATTGGAAGGAGAAGAGAATGAGAAAGAATTGGAAGGAAATGAGGAAGGAGAAATGGAGGAAGAGACCGAGCAGCCTAGGCAGGCAGAGGAAGAGATAGAGCAATGCAAAGAAATCCCATTGCAAAATCCATTGCAAGAGAATGAATTGGCCCAAATTCTGGCCAATATGGGTGAATATGCCCAACCTCTCAGCCCGCTAGGCCTCCATATTGAAGAAGAACCAAAAGAGCATTCTGCTCAGGACAAAAATGCACCTGAAGAATTATGTGACAAGGAAGAAAAAGAAGAGAATCATTCCATTCATGATGAAAGTATGACAGGAGAGAAAAGTGATGAAGATATAGAAGAGGAACAATATGTTCCCAGCCAGACTACACCGGAAGAATTTCAGGGAGAAGAAGGGTGGAAAAAGAAGTCACCGAGGAAATAACAGAACCAGTTAGGGTTTTTATTCCTGAGAAACCAAACAGAAGAATGAAGGAGCGCCCTAATAAGAAAACCAGAGAATTGGCCAAGATGACAGTCCAGGCCCAAGTAAACAGACAGTTGTTCCTTCTAAGAAATAGAAGAAATTAAAAGATTATGAAAAGAACATAAAATATTGTTGAATGTGATAGCACGACTTCGACAACAAATCAAGGTTTTGAAAATGAGAAAGAGAGCGAAAGGACTTCGGGGGTAAGACATGCAACCACTCCGGTGAGACCCCTTAAGAAAAGGTAAGGAGGAATCAAGTCAGCCTGCCGTTCAAAACAAAAAGGAATAGCATTCAGTTGTTACCCATGTTGAAGTGCAAACAGATGATATATCAACCTGTGACAAAGATGTCCAGACAGAGGCATAGCCCTCTGAAGAAATGTGAACCATAAACACGAGATGATGCAATAAGAAGATTCAAGTGAACCTTCGGCTTACCACTACCATGTGGGACAATGATCCGAGGACAGTAACCCTACAAGAGGGTTTGATGCAAGCTCAACAAGTAGTAGAAAAACTCACAGAACAAACAGTTTCTTGAGAAAAGTATGAAGAATTACAAAAACAGCTAAGGGATGTCAACTTATCTGAAAGCCAGGCTTTTGAAGGATGGCGAAAGGAAAAAGAAAAAGTTGCAAAGGTAACTCATAGGTTAGATGTAGTTATCAAGCAGATGGATACCTTATGTTCTTTGTACACTGACGTCCTAGCATGTACAACCCTGCTAAGAATTATGCCTTGTTTTTAATGGAACATATTTGCAATTGAAAATTAAGGTGTCAAAGTAGGAGCCCTATACAAATTATATTATTGGTGATTTTATAAAATTGTTGTAAGCACTATGGAGTAAAGGTTCAAAGATTATTGTGTGAATTCTATCTACATAACCTGTGTTAGATCAAGAGACAAAGCAGAACCCCGGCCCTTTCGTTGGGGATATACAACTGCAGGCATTTATTTCGTTTGGATTAATTAAATCAAATGGATTAAAGCCTATAATGCCTT